>VYXC01002459.1:10835-28687 GCA_013397175.1 Platysteira castanea | reverse complement strand
AGGGTAGGGAAGGGAAGGGAAGGGAAGGGAAGGGATGGGTGGAGTGTGTGGAGAGTTCAGAGCACCTTCCAGTGTCTGGAGGGCCTACGAGAAAGGTGGAGAGGGACTTTGCATCAGGAACTGGAGTGACTGCACAAAGGGAAATGGTTCAAAATGAAAAAAAAGGGAAATTTAGGCTGGCTGTAAGGAAGAAATTCTTCCCTGTGAGGGTGGGCAGGCCCTGGCCCAGGGTGCCCAGAGCAGCTGTGGCTGCCCCTGGATCCCTGGCAGTGCCCAAAGCCAGGCTGGACGGGGCTTGGAGCAGCCTGGGACAGTAGGAGGTGTCCCTGCTCATGGCAGGGGGTGGGACTGGATGATCCCTAAGGTCCCTTCCCACCCAAACCATTCTGGGAGTCCATGATTTAAAGCCATGGAGTGCATTTTGTTTAAACACCAGCACTTGTGTCCATGTCACTCAGCCTGTTCTTGGCATCTCCCAGCAGAGCAGATCCCTGAGCCGTGAGCTGCCAGAGGAAGGGCCTCTGTGTGTGATGCTGCTGCTCACGCTCATTTTCTCGTGTTAATTGGCACATTTCTGTCTGTAAACTGCACAGAGATCCCCACTGTGTTCCATGGCTCCAGGATACCATGTCCTTGCAGGCCTGGCACGCCCAGCTGAGGGACTGGCTGGTGCAGCCATACCTTGTGGTGGGTTTGGGGGGAGTTCTGTGAGTCACTTGTGGTGTCCAGGCCAGTCTCAGTTCCAGGGAACCCCAGCTCAGAGCCCGAGTTGTGCTGGCCCAGGGTGCTGCTCCTACAGGTTCTGCCCTGAGCTCTCTGTCTTAAAACAACCGCATTTCAGGTGTGTGACACTGAGCGTGATGGGTGACAGCTTCTCCTTGTGCTTGGGGAGAGCCCTGCCCTGCTGGGTGGAGGGGCTGAGGGAAGAGGAAGGTGTCTGCTCGGATCAGTGTTGCTTCCTTTGGGGAATTTGGAGTAACTGCAGTCTGGAGTGTTTGCCAGGACACCCCACACATGGCACTGCACTGAACTGCTGGGAGGTTGGTGGTGAGAATCAGCTTGGAGTAGGAAGGAGATCAGTCTTTTTCCTTAGAGACAAAAGGGAGTTGTGTAAGATGAATTAGTAGAGGAGGGACTGTCTGCCAGGCTTGGTGCTGACTGCCCTGTGCCTCCGGAGGATTTCATGGGTGTGCCAACGTGACTGGCTCAGTCCTGGCTCAGTCCTGCTCAGGTGAGCTCGGGGCCCATCCTCTGGCTCTTTGCCTCGTGTTCCTGAGGTGTTGGAGCACCTGGGGCTGCCTGCCCTGGCTTGGTGCTTCCAGCTGTCCTGGGCACAGGCCTGACAGGAACAGGGAATCCTGGAGGTGGTGCCTGAGTTACACCTCACAGTGCAGGGGCTGTGCTGGGTGAGAAACACAGAGAAAAGGTGTGGGAAGATGGACCAAGGGTTAAAGCTCTGCTCTGGTTTGACTTTCACCTGGGATGAGAGTAAGAAGGAAGATGCTTGGAAATAAGAGAGAAGGTGGGGATGCAGAGAGGTGCCAAACTCCTCTCTGGTCACAGCTTAGCCTGAATCCTCACACAGGGAAAGGGAAATAATTTCCCTTCTCCCCAGAAACAGCAGCCCTTGAGTGGCATGGCAATGTCTATAGGCATATCCTACTCCAGGACAACATTAGGTTGCTTCCCATAGCCTTTAACCCTTACACTGGTCTAGAGAGACTCTCCAGCATTTCTGCCTTTGAGGGGCTGCAGGGAGGAATGCTGAGTTAGAGGTCAGTGCAGGGACACTGCAGGTGAGGTTTAAGGGTAATCAGTGCAGGGCCTTGCAGTGCCGTGGGCTCTCAGATTGTTCTCTCAGGCTGCTGGCAGCAGAGCAGAACCTGCAGGTGTCTGTTTTGACTGCTGGTCCCTTGATGCTGGATAGTGTCGGGGAGCATCAGGCAAGGGCAGTTGAGGGGAGGTGTTGGTTGAGCAGTTCAGATCATAACACTCATTTCCTCTTTCTGTTTTACTCCAGGTTGGATTCTTTCCCAGTGAATGTGTTGAACTCATCAATGACAAAGTCCCTCAGTCCGTGACCAATTCGGTGCCAAAACCAGGTGTGTAAATCAGCTTTTTTTTGATGCAGTGAACTGGACTGGAGTTCTCTTTGTGTGTTCCATGTTAAATACCTCCTTCACACGTGTCATGAGTGTTGATCATCCCCTGCACATCCTCATTCCCCTGTCTGTGTGTTGATCACCCACACGTTGCTGTCTCTGGGGAGTTCCCACTGTTGAATGTCTTTCACCTGCTCTACAGACTTGGGTCCATGTCCACCTCCTGCCTGACTTGAAGGATTTTAAGCTTGTAAGAATTTTAAGATACGTGGAGCAGTCTGTAATGAGAGATTCCATGAAACATCCCAGTTCTGGGTGGTCAGGGAGTGTTGCATGTCAGGATTTTTTATACAGAACATAGATGAGCAGGAATGTTGGTGCTGATCAGATGGAATAGATCACTGTGGTACTGGAAGGTTCTCTCTGTTTGGGGATGGATGGAGGAAGTTGGATGTAACAGAATTGGAATGCTGATGTGCTCTGGGTGCATGGCTCCACCTGCCTCCTCCTGCCTTCTGGGCAGTTCTGTATTGTAGGAAAAACAGGCAAATTAATCCAAAGTTCTGCCGAGGGAAGGGAAAATAAACAGAGAATGGGATTTTGGATCTGAGTCTACTGTCAACCTTCCCATCCCTTCAGTGTGCTCTGGAAGTGACTGGCATTAGGTGTGCTGGCATAACAGATCTCTGCAAAATTTACTGGTGGGGAAGCTGAAATTTTTAAAAAATACCTCTATATTCATATAGATAAAGATATTTCTGTATATAGTATCGAGAAGCAGTTTGAATGTGCTGTTCTTCCTTAAAGTGTTAAGCAGCTGGGAAGTGGAGTTGGTGTTGAACTGGTGTTCTTTTCATCCCTCTCCTCTATTTTAATGTTGTTCCTTATCTTGGCAGATTGCCAACTTGATACTTTAGAACAAATAGATGTGATTCAAAAGCTTGACTTCTACCAAGGGAAATAACAGCATTCTATCAGCTCGGAGCTTGGGAGTTTGGTGGAAAGTCATGGCTAGCCCGAGCTGTGAGTGCTCTGCAGGGATCTGTGTGCTTTGGAGAGCTGGCAGGGCAGGGGTGTCCTGAGCCCCTGGCATCCCCAGCCCGTGGCATTCCTGGGGATATGCATTTGGTAGAATCAGAGGCATTCCCTGGATCCAGGCCCTGCCTGTGCCCGGTCACTGCTCCATCAGCCGAAGCAGGAAAGGCAACTTCCAGCCTGAACACAAGCAAATGTTTCTTGTTAAACGTGACTCAGGCAGTTCAGTGTCCTGAGCTGCTGCAAGCAGTGCCTTGTTCTGCTTTAGGGGGAGATAACAGAGCAGAAGGGATGAATAGAGTCCTCTTGGCTTTACCAACGTGCTGCAGGGTGCATTTCCTCCTTCAGCCCTGGGAAAAGTTTGGTATAAAGTTGCCAGCACAAGCCCACGTCCCGTGAAAAGTGCTAAGTTGGAAGGCATTGCCAAGGATGTGCCCTGGCCTTCCCTGGCGGGGGTGCATGGAAGGCTCCTCGAGGAGAGCACGAAGGAGCTCCGAGGTGTGAGGAGTGGTGCAGCTGGTGCTGCCATCCTGCCCCTCCCCTGCACACAGAGCTCCTGGTGCCACTCCTCTGGTGCCACTCCTCTGGTGCCACTCCTCTGGTGCCCTCTGTGCACCTCGGGAGGTGGCAGCACGGGATAGTGGCAGGAGCCTCGAGTCCTTCCTGGGGCACTGCAGCAGCTGTGGGAGCGGGCAGGGGTCAGGGAGGAGCTTCCTGTGCTGAGGGGATGCTGGATGTGGTGCTGCAGGGCTCCAGGAACTCTCTGGCTGTGTGAGATGGGTGAGGGGAGGAAGGAGGAAGGAGTTGCAGTTCTGGGGTGTGCCAGCACAGCCCAGGCAGTTGGCACGGGGCAGGACTGAGGTGCTGGAGCACCCTGGGGCATCGCTGGGAGCAGCATTGCTGGGATAATGCACTTTCCTCACCCATAGTCCTGCATTTTGTGTTTTCCAACTCGTGCCTCAGCCACAGGGTATTTCTCATGCACTTAAATACCCACATTAATTACTTTTCTCCCTCTACCTGTATTTAAAACATCGGTTTGGCTTTCCCCAAGGAACAGAGACTTTCCTAAAACTGTCACTTGGAGCTGTTGTCCTCACTTGACATCAGCAGGGTATTTCATCTTGAATTAATGTGAAGTTTTAGATTTGGCCTTGATGAGCTGCACTTATCAACAGGCCAACTTTAATTTCTTTAATCAAAATATGATGCATGGAGCATCCAGGACATTGTGTATGTGCAGAGTAAAGCTCTTGGCCACGAAGGAATTTCCAAACACAGAACTCCTCGTGCTGCTTAATTGTCCCTGGATCTGGCTGGGCTGAGGAACCTAATGAAAAGCAGATGGAAAGCAGGGAACTTCCTGCCCTGGGTTTCCATTATGATTTGTAATTAGAGGGTTTGATGTGCACAAGGGACAGGGACAGCATTTTAATGGAGCCATAAAATATTGCAGTGGTCTCTAATGCAGAGCAGTGAGTGCAGTTCCACGGAGATGAAACACAGGGAGGGGCAGAGGAGGGTTGGGATTGAGGGCAAACTCTGCTTTTGGAAACAATATTTTCATGGACTGTGGCAGGACGTGCTTTGTACCAGTGGTGATGGAGCCAGGGCGTGGGATAAGGGATGGGAAATGGGCCATCCAGAAAAACTGGCCTTTTCATTCTGTTCTGAACAGCCAGAGTGATGACAAAGAGTATCAGTTTTGCCCCAAGTCACCTCTCAGATGTATTTGACAATGAAGTTTGGAGTCAGGAGGTTTTGGAAAGGTACCTGTTGAGAGGTGTTCTCCCTCCTGTGTTGGACTAAGCCCGTGCCCTCTTTTTTTTTTCATGTTCAGTTCTGTAAGAAAATGCTTTTTTATTTCCTAGCTGGAATGCAAATGCTCTCCTGACTCTTTCTATTTAAGTAAAAAACCTTGTGAAGATCTAGGAAGGTTCTGTGAGTTCATCAAATCCCACATTTCTTGAGCACTTTCCTTTTCTCTGAATTCTCCCAGTAGTCTTAGTGGGATACAATACTCTAATGATAATATTTTAGCCTAAAATATGATACTGAATTGATATCTAATATTTCATAGTTAATATTATCAGTTTAGCTGAATTTCAGTGCCAGAATAGATGGAATCTGCTCATATTCATGAGGATTTTTAGAGATCCAGGATAAAGGCTGCATTTGAATTTCAGATATTCAGAGAGAAGCGAATCTTTTCAATATTCAGTGCTGCTCGGCAGGAAAGGTGTGAATAGCTGCTCTGGATTTTCCTTCTAAGTGGACATTTGGGAATTGCCTGTACATCGTGGCTGTGCTGACTCTTCTCATCCCCTCTGTCCATCTCTTTTTTTGGGAACACTGTGTTTATGTCCATGTGTGTTCATGTTCATCAGTTACAGGCAGTGTCTCAGCTCTCTCTTTCAGTCCCTTCTTCCTCATAATTCTGGATATTCGTAATTTAGCAATATTTTAACCCACATCTCACACCTTACCTCATACCTGCAGTTTGTTTTTGTCTTTTCCTAACAAGCAGCATCTTCCTGTGACCCAACCTCACTGCAGTGGCCTTGGCAGGGTCATTTTGGGGAAGGTTTTAGGCTTGGTCTTTGCTGGGGAGCAGCTGCTTTCAGTGGGAAAACACAGAATTAAGCTGCAGTTTTTAGGGGGACAGTTAGAGGTGGAGAGAAGAAATGGGGGATAAGAAGGTAATGTTTCACTTTTTTTTCTTGCCCCCCAAATAAGCATTTTTAAAGCCTCAGGGGTCATTCTCACCAGTTCCTCAGTTAGGACAAAGAATGAATAACCCAGCAGCTCTGCCCAGCTTTATGGAGGAGTTTTCAAATTCCTGTCTCATCCATTTAATTTGGATTTTACAGGTGAAGGTGCTCTTACGATACACAGCATTAAAAGGTCCCCGTCAGTATTACAAGCTGTTGTGAATGACTGATTTTCTTTTTAAAACATCAATAACAGATTCCTCTGTGTCAGCACTCCTGATAGAAATAATCCACTGAATTTCGGGAGGATTGAAAATTAGCTCTGGATCAGGCAACAGGCTCTGCCCTGACCCCCTGCAGGCTCGGGTCAGTGCTGGAGGAATTCATTTTAACTGCAGAAATGCAAATTGAGACACATTCATTGAGTTAGAGCTGTTGCAATCACAACAAGGCCATGCCTGGTTTGAAACAGGCTCATTTCTAATCCCTGGATAAAAAAGATTGTGGGCAGTTTTTCATTTTAATAAAAATCAGGAAGAAGAAAGTGCAAGTAGAACGTAAATTCTGCAGATGCCCGGGCTGAGCAGCCATTTGACACTGATTAGAGTATCATGTCTTAATTAGTGCTTTTATAAAGAAAACAGGGGAAGTGAGAGTGTACATAATTAGTACCAGTCTTGTTAATCTTAAGTAAACAAAGCAGGTGTTTGGTGTTCGTGGCCCTGTCTCATTAAAGCTGAATGAGATGGGAATGTGCTGAGCCAAGGCAGGGATCCATTTCCAGGGGGTAGCAGAGAGGGGATGAGCACCCAAAGCTGCCCAGGCTGCCAGCTCGAGCTCCTGAGGAGACAGGAGCTGCTTCCAGCCCTGCCAGGCCTCGGGACCAAAATCCTGCAGGGAATCCCGGTCCCTTGGCTCCCGCTGGCCTCGGGCAGAGCTGGGCATGGACATGGGGGCTGCAGGAGGAAAGGCCAACAGTGGGAGTGTGGAAACTCACTTCAGGAGAGTCCATGTCCACGTCTGTGAGAGGAACTTCCCCAGGCTCTGAGAGCCAGCGGGATTCAGCCAGCAGAGGCTCCAGCAGGTCCGTGCCAGCCTGCTCCTGGAGCCCTTGGGCTGGAAAAGCCCCCCCATTGCCCAGCACCGCCACCTTCACCTCCGGAGCCTGTCCCCACGGGCACACACCGTTCTGGACCCCTCCATCCAGAGCACCAGCCGGGGGCTGAGGCAGAGCTGGGCTGCCTCCTCTGCAGCTGATGGTTTCCAGGAAGGACACAGCAGCAGAACACAGCTCTGAGACAATTACTCTGCTTTTTGCATGGGAGCAGCTTCTGCTTTAGCACCAGTGGAAATGCAGGGAAATTCAATAGATAACAAAACTGAATAGGGAACAAACCCTGTTCTGTTGGGCAGGACTGGGATGTGCCTTGTGCTGAAAGGTCAAACATGCAAAATGTTTGAGGTGTTTTTGAGCTGGGACACAGGGTGGGAATTCCTGGATCCTACTGAATTTCCCAAGTGTTTAGCACCAAACAACCTGAAGGATTGGGTGTGTTGTATTGTGCTGTTCATAGCCCAGCTGAGCTCCGTGTGAAATGAGCCCATTTTCAGTGGGAGCATGTTTTAACCAGCTGCTTCTTGTTTTTGTTTTGCTTTTTCCCTTTTTTTTATTTCTCCCTTCCCAGTCTCTCCTGCCCATGGAGCCCGTCCAGCGTCCTGGAGCTACTTCCCCCCTTGTACGTTTTCATTTATTCCTTTGTCCATCTTTCACTCTTGCCTTGTTTCTCTGTCTCCTTTTTCTTTCCTTCTTCTTCTGTACATGCAGATCAGTAGCACTGATGCCCTAAAGGATATTTAGGGAAACTAAAACAAACCTTTGTTCTAAAGTGCTTTTCAAAAAGATATTTGGACTTAAAATAATACAGCAGGGAAAGAGCAAAGCTAGTTATAGCTCTTTTCTGGGGGTGATAGAATCATTTTGAATCCATAAAAAGATTGAAAAGATTAACAAGAAAGAAATTAAGTGCCAGACAACCAAGTATGAATGTCAGTGTGAAGGAAAGAGAAGGTAAAAATGGGTGGTGGTGGGGAATTAAACATAGTTCTCCAAGTTTGTTAGAACATGACAACCTTCAGAAGCCAAAATTCCGTCTTTTTTTAATGAGGGAATGCTGCTTGTGCTTAACATCTGACAGTGCCCAAAGTGAATTAATACGTGCCTTGTATTCAGAGTCCTGCTTCACGTTGCCATGGTCTTTTTAGGATCCTGCTAGTGCTGGTCTAAACCTCACAGCAGTAACCTGGTGTCAGTAAAACCTGGGACGGGTCATGTAGATTCCTCATTTTTTACAGCAAATGTCACACTTGCACAAATCAGCTCCCCCTGGGACGTTGCCTGGATTCCCTAAGGCAGTCTGAAAGCTGGATATGCAAATCCCGTAAAGTGATGATTATAAAACACATAATACTCATGTGTATATACACAGATAAATCCTATGCCCACACACCCACTGCCAGCTGCTGGCACAGACACTGTGCTGGTGTCTCTGGAGTGTGGGGAAGTGCTTCCCGTTCCCAGGGCTCCCTCCAGAAGGACAGAAAACCTTTTCCTGGAGTGAAGATTTGATTTCCTGAGCACGTGCCAACATGATCAGATCCCTCCAGGCAGAGGAAGACTCCAGAAGGGGAGAATAGGATTTGTATTTGGGATATATCAGGGAGAGTGAGGTGAGGCTTCTTCCACTGCACATATCCAAACCCATGGGAGCCAGGGAATACTGAAACTGGGAGGGAGGTTTTAAGAATGAGGGCAGAATTTATTGCTATGACTGGCCATGTCCACTGATAAATAATGTGACAAAATTTGGGAGGAATCAGAATAGTGAATCTTGTAAGATCCAAGGAGTTCCCTTTGGGCACACAGATATGGGGAAAAGATTTTTCTTAATGTTTTTCCATTTGTAGAGTCAAGTTCCTTGAGCCCTTCAGAAATGCAATTCCTGCCAAGGACCAGCAGCAGTTAAATTCAGATAACACAGACAGGCTTTAGCCTGTCTGTTTTGTCAGGCAGACTTTTTTTATTAGGTTTCTAACACAAAAACAAGGCATGGCCACATTTCTGGTTCTTTAATGCGAGTGGTCAGTGTTGAGTCCCCCTCCTCTCTCAGCTGTGAGGAGGAAGATTCTGACAACAGAGCAGCTCTAATATTTCTGCTCAGAGCTAGGGGATTTATTAGTGGTTCTGCTTGTTTTTCTTGTGAGATTAATTCCTTGTGACAGCCCCGTCCTTTGTGAGTCATGGAATCCCACGGAGATGGGAAACTTGGCTGTGGCTGCTCTGAGAGCACCACTGGAGAGCTGGGGAACCACATCCTCCCGTGGCTGAGCACTCCTGGGCTCTGGGGCTGGGGTGTGATATTCCTGTGGCCCACAGATCCCGGCTGCGTGACTTCTGCTGCCAGGAATTTAGGGATAGTTGTGGTTTTTAGGTATGGAGGCTTTGAGGTCCTGTTCAGGCTTTGCTGGTACAAGGGGGAGGTTCCTTTCTGGGCTCACTTAGGCACTGAAGTTCTTTTTTGGGCTCAGATAATTGAGCTGAGCTCTGGACAGGGAGGCAGGGGCTGGAAGAGGTTTTGTAACTGGGACAAAGTGCCCCTGACCACAACCCAAAGTCTTGGGTCTCCCAGCCACAGCAAAGGCTGTTCCTGTGTGAGCTGTGCTTGTGTCTGGGAAAACACAATAAAGAGGCTCTCACACCTGCCAGGTTCAGCAGAAAGGAGGGAAAAGGCCACTTTATTTACATATGTCACATTCTTATAGAATTCTCAACTCCACAAGGGATTGGAGGACATGTCACTTCCTTCTCAATCCCACTGGAGAAAAAAGATGCTCATCAAAGTTCTCTTATCACAAAAGGAATGAAAAACAGAAAATACCATTAAGTAAACATTGGCTATTATTTACATGAAACTGTGTGAGAAAGAATTCTGACTCCAAAGTTAAAACAGAAGGTTCTAGCAAAAACCAGGGCAACATGTGCTGTGTTAAACATCCCTGATTTCACCTCTAGCATGTGCCAACCTAAACTGACATCTATTTTATAGAATTTTTAATACTCTTTTTACAGTGAAAACTCTGCTTAGGGTGGTGTGTGCACAGCATCCCAGAATCCCAGACTGGTTTGGGTTGGAAGGGAGCCTAAAGATCATCTGGTTCCACCCCCTGTCATGTGCAGGGACTGGGATTGGGAATTGGCCTCCACACACTGTGCTCACTCCTGAGCCAGCTCCAAGCCCAGTTGTTCAGGCACCAGCAGCATCCACTTCATCCCCAGCAGCTCAGTTTTCCAGGGATTTGGGTGTTCACTCAGCTTAGTTCAGCTCACCTCGTGGTTTGTGCTGTTCACGCTGCGAGCTCAGTGGATCCCCTCCCTCCCAGCCCTGTTTGCACACAGACATTGCTGGGGAAGAGCAATTCAGGCCTAGAACAGCCCAGAGAAGCCCCAGCTCTGCATCCCAGCACTGAGCTCTGGATTTCTCCAGCTCTGTTTCTCTAACTGCTGTCTCTCCACGTTGAATTGTTGGTCTCCTGCAGTTCCTCCAGGAGATGTTTTAACTTTGTCCTCTCTCTTGCCCTCTGTCTGTCCCTCTGCCCCCTGCCCTGACCCTGATTATCAGATTTGGAGATGGATAGTGTAAAGCCAGGCTCTGCATTTGTTACCGAGGCTCTGAACCAGTCCCACCTGAGCTCAGGTAGAGCCTGTTCTGTGCCATCCTAACCACATCTAACCCTGTCTGTGGTAGCAATAACCACTCACTAATCCTGCTTGCTGGCAGACCTTAGCTGTAGTGTAATGAATAGCAAAATAGAGAATTAGTAATTTGTTTTTAATATTAAAACCTGTTGGGTAGAAAAGCCAGTGCCTGGTTCTGAGAACCCACCTTCTCAGGGACGGATTTTCTGCAAGTGATTTCCAGACCCAGTGAGTGAATCCAAACCTTCGGGTGATGCTCAGCACACCTGGGCCTTGCCTTGTGCACACTCTGCAGTATCAGCAGCCATGTGGGTGTTAATCTCTGTTATCACCAATCCACTTCTTTCCCCCCTCCCCAGCTGCTGCATCTCTAAATAGAAGGTGTTCTTCTTTTCCCAGGCCCTCCGTTTGTGCCTCACTATCCAGAGGGTTTGCCGAACCCTCTGTGACCGTGCTCTGGAGAGAAGAGCTTGCTTGAATAAGAGAGGGAAGAAATGTGGTTAAATATGTAGTTTTATGGCAATGGAAACGACTCTTCTGTGTGCCCCGTGCACAGTGAGAGCAGAAAACAACTGTGTTGTGTTGTCATTGCCATGACAACGTGGCTGTCGCTGTCAGAACCGGCATTAGGGGAAATTAAAGTGTTCCAGTGGAACTGAGGAGCTGAGATATGTCCCTGGTACATTTTATGTAATTAAACATTTGATCCTCAGTTATTGGGAGGTATTTGACAACAGACATTTCAATTGATTTGCTTGTTGTGGTAAATCATACCTGGACTTCTGTTTCCCTGGATCTCCTGAGTGCTTGGAAAGAGAACGTCAGTGGGATTTTAGGAGCGGCAGCGCGGCAGTGCGTGGGAGCTTTATTTCTAGGCAGGGCTTGGCACCAAGGCACATGGCAGAGCTCTTGCACAGGCTTCAGACAACGTTGTCCCCTGTGTCCCTCTGTTTCACCCGGTCCCTTGGGATTGGGGTTGAACTTCACCTTCCTAGAGGTCATCCCAAGCTGATCTTTGGGTTAAACAAACAGGTTATTATTGGATATTTGATATCAAAGCAACGCTGATAGATACGGCCAGTCAGAGCTCATTCAAGTCCTGCTATCCACAAAACCATGGAATCATGGATTACCCTGAGCTGGACCCACAAGGATTATCCAGTTCCACTCCTGGCCCTGCACAGGCACCCCAAATCCCACCCTGTGCCTGAGAGTGTTGTCCAAATGCTCCTGGAGCTCTGGCAGCCTTGGGGCTGTGCCCATTCCGTTTGCTGATACCCAGCAGCACTGGTAGAACATTTCAGTTCATGAAGGAGCCACTGCGTGTGCAGTTCAGGGACTGAAGTGCTTGGTAAGTGCCAGGCATCTCTTCTAATTGAATTTGAACTGGTTGCAAAGATTCTCGAGGTTTAGGTGTAAAGCTCTGCCTCTGCTGAAGTCCTTGTCTGGATTCCCATTGTACCTTCTCCAGTCACCAAAGGAGGGTTTATTTTTAAAGCAGGCTTTAAGGCTTCATTTCACTGCCATCAGAAGTGCTGGATGCTTGCTTTAAAAAAAAATAGTAGTATTTTGCTGGTAGTTTGGATCTTGGATACATTAGGAATGTCAAACTTCACCTTCCATAATTGTGTTGCCTTGCTGGATTTCAGTGCAGGGAGCTCTGGAAAGTGCTTATTTACCCTGAATTGCTCCAGTAATTACCTGGTTTTAGGAGAAGGGCAGTTGTTGCAGGGACTACCCAGGACTGTAAGACTGTTTAGTCTTTTAAGTCTTTAAATTTGGAGTGCAGACCAGAACTGCAGCAGCGTTTTCCCGAGTTTTTCGTTTCCTTGGAGTCTTTTTCTCTTTGCTATCCCTCCCTTGTTTTAAGTAATTTGTCTTTTGTTCCTTCCCATTTTTTGGCAGAAATAGAAAGGGATGAGAGCTGTGGGCTGATCTGTGGAAGTGCTGCTAAATACAGGATTCATCTGGTCCTCCATGCAATTTGCACCATAAAATCTGTGATTCTGCTGGAAGAGTAGGAGTTGGAGAGAACAGCTCCCCGAGCCTGTGTGCTGGGAACAGACATGGCAAAAATTCTGTGTGCCCTGGGCAAGCAGGGGTGGGATGTGGGAGCATCCCAAAAGCAGCAGCAGCTTCTGTCCTGCCTGGGATGCAGTCGCTCACAGCCCTCTCTGGGGGACTGGATTTGGAGAAAGTCCCGCTGTGCTTCAGCCAGCCAGGCAGCACCAAGAGTGGTGTTCTGCTTTTCCAGCAGTAGTTTGGGAGAAGGAACCAGCAGGGCTCTGGATCTGGGTCTGCTGCTCCACTCCCCCTTCCCCTGCAGGGCACAGGATGCCCTTGGCATTCCATGGAAGCGCAGCATTCCCAGGACCAGTTGTGCAGCTGAAGCTGTGAATGATCTTCTAAGTGTCCCATTTCCCTCTTGCAGGGGGGCAGGGTGTGGATGTTCCTCTAGACCTGCATGAAAATCCCCTCCTCCATGGAGGAGTCTCCATGATGTACCTTGGTAAGAGCTGCAGGTGCACAGGATGGCAGGGAATTGGCAGTTTTGGGAGTTCTTCACCACACTGGGACAAGCAGTGGATTTACAAGGAGGAGTTTTACAGTTAAAAAGTGTCAGATATTCTTTCTGCACCCTCTGCCTATGGGAACATGTTTTTATTTGTAACTTGCTTTTGCCTTTTGCCTTCAGTGGCAAATCTGAAACACTTTTCCTGTCCACCTAAACAAAATCTCTAAACCATGGCTAGCTCCTAGGCGAGAGACGAGCAGGAATTGTATTTCACAAAGTTGCTAAGGATGGAGAGCATTAGGGAGTCGGTGTATTTTTTCTTTCTCTGTAATCCTTTAATCCTTTACCAGTGCAGGTGTTTCTGACAGTGGCAGTGCGACCCAGGAGTGCACTTTGGCAGTGCTTTATGAGCACCCCTGGCTGTTCCTTACCCCCACACGGAGGAGTTCTAGGTGATGGTGATGCAGTATTTGCAGTGAGAACAAATCCATGTTTCTGTGGCATTTCCTGGGTGCTATGGAAACTGTCTGGGTGGTTCTCAGGAAGTTGTGAGTGAGTTGGTTGACATTTTCTTCAAGAGGCCTGGATTTGAAAGCCTGGAGTGGAAGAGCAGGATTTGGGGATCAGGGCTGTGTCTGGAGGGCCCAGGGGAAGCTGGGGCAGGGGCAGAGCAGGTGGAGCAGGGCAGGAGATCCATCCTTTGGAGAGAAGCTGGACTGAAACAAAAGGGACCTGCAGGCTCAGGGGCCCAGGGGCAAGAGGAAGGTACCCTTTGGTTCTGCTGTTTCATTCATACCTTTTTTCTCTTTTTTAGCTGAACTCAAAGAGAGTTTTCTGATCTATGAAAGCCCTGCTCGAGCCCTCCCAGCCCCGAGGGAGGGGAGCCTGTGTCCCCTCAGAAACTGCCACGAGTGCACACCAGTGATCCCAGGACAGCTGGTGGACACCAGTGTTGTCCTGTGGGACCATCAGGTGCAGGCTGAGGCCAGGGATGCTCCAGGGACCTTCTGCCTTCTCTGAACTAGCCCAGTAAGGCACAGGTGGAGGTGTTGGTGAATGAGCCTCTGTGTCCAGCCCCCAAGTTTGTATTCAGATTTTTCCCTGGCATAGCTGAGTCTCCTGCAAGTATGGAAAAGATCCCACACAGAGCTGGCACAAAAAACCCCATCCCTGCCCACCCCAGCCCCCTGTCAGGGTCCAGGCTCCGGGCCTAGGAGCCCTTCAGCAGCTTTGGGGAGCAAGGGGAGCAGCAGAGCTCTGCCAGTTGGGGAGCATCCTCTGCTCCATCCCAGCATATCCTACATCCCCACGGGGAGGCACTGCTGGTGTAATTACAGTGCTGCAGATCAGCCTCCAGGCACAGGAACGCCTGGAACACGGGTAGAGGGAAGAGCCAGATTAATTCCTGTGCTCCCTACAGAGCAGTTTCTCCTTGTGTGTGCTCACCAAGGCTTTGGGAAGAAGCTGAGCCCATAAACAGCAGCTTCAGGCATCTCACATTTTGACAGGTAATTTTGTGGTGAGCCTTGGCCATGTTTCCTGGGGAATTTTAATTGAAAAAGAAAAGGAACAAGTGTGGTGTGTGGATCTGTGCGCAGTCTGTACGTACCAGTTCAGAATAATTACCCAGATCAGTGTTCTGTGCAGGTAAAAAAGAGCTGTGTTAGGGTTTGTTCTGGGAACATTCCTGGTACTGGAGAGGCTGGATCCCCCAAAATAGGCTGAGTAGTGTGAAGCACAGCAGTGAAACTTGGCCGAGTGCAGGGTGTTGGAGGCACCCGTGTGCTTTAATAAGGGCACTTTCCTTTTCACTTGTTCTGTGCTGCTTTCTCACTCTGCCTGCTCTCCACTTACTCAGGTTGGGGGGGGGGGCCTGTTATTTTTAAACAAGATGTTTTTTCCTTTCTCACAGACTGTCAGAACGGGACTTAACTCTAATAATAGTTGGCTTGAGCAAAACTCTGCAGTTATGCTCAAAGCTCTGAAATCACGGCAAGAGGGAGTTTGTTCTGCTCTGCTTTTCCTCCTCTTTTCTCTTGAATAATTCTGTAAATTAGTGTGGGAGCCACAGTGTGGCTTGGAAATACTTCAGGCAGCTTTGACCATAGATGATGGCACAAAGCTCTGGTCTGTTCCTGGCCTGTGGATTTATCAAGGGTCGTGCCAGTGCACAGCTCAACTCTCCCATTAAAGCCTGGTCCTGGGAAGTTCACAAAGGCTGAGCAGCTACACCACCACCTCTCTGTGCACAAAGACTTCAGAAGTGAAGTAGTTGGAATATTTTTCTTGCA
Source organism: Platysteira castanea (assembly GCA_013397175.1). Lineage (NCBI taxonomy): Eukaryota > Metazoa > Chordata > Aves > Passeriformes > Platysteira > Platysteira castanea. The sequence continues at coordinate 13,280 of VYXC01002459.1, read as the reverse complement.
AGCCATGGCAGACCATGGCTCCATCCACCAAAGGCTCAGTCACCACCACTGTGCCCAGAGCAGCTGTGGCTGCCCCTGGATCCCTGGCAGTGCCCAAGGCCAGTTTGGACGGGGCTGGGAGCAGCCTGGAACAGTGGAAGGTGTCCCTGCCCATGGCAGGGGTGGCACTGGATGGGCTTTAGGGTCCTTTCCAACCATTCTGGGATCTGATGATTCCATACTCTGTGACATGAGACACCTGGATGTCAAACCTGGTTGCTGTCAGCTTTGAATCAAATCCAATAATTTTAAGGCATTCCATGCCATGATGTGCTGCTTTGTTGGTTTGTTTTTTTTTTTTTAATGTCCCAGTCTGCTTTCATCTATAGTTTCTCAGCAACACCCCTTCTTTTTAAAGGGGTTTTTGTTTATTTGTGTTGTGTGTGTGTTTTGGGAGCTGCTGACTGCAGGATAAATCCAGCTGAGTAAGAAGCAGCATTGGAAAATGCTGCCTGTCCAACTCCTAATGATGACTTGAACCTCCTTCAGTGGTTACATTTGCAAAACCAGAAAGTGGAAGAAGCTACAGGCTGCACTAATAACATTCTTTGGGTTGCTTTGCCTTCCCAGTTCTTCTGTCTGAAATAACTTTTGGAGGATAGAGTGAATTTCAGGACTGAATTTGTAACAGGCACATGGATGGATGCTTTTTTCTGTGGTTTCAAATGCTTGGGCTTCTTTGCTGGATTGAAAAGATACTCATTATCTGCCTCCATTGCTCCATGGCAAGCTGACCTCCTCCTCAGAGTGGGGCATGCATCTCTTTCACTTGCTTAATAACAACAACAACAACAAAATTTAAAATTGTCTGGCAAAAGAAATTAGAACAGAAAATGAGACTTGTGATTATTTTATTTCCAGTCAAATACTCAGAAGCAGCCAGAAGACATCACAGTGCTGTTCAGTGCAGTGGAGAGCAGAGACCCCTGTGCAGGTGCAGAAGGTCCCAGGTGCAGAAGAAACACATCTTGGTTGCTCAGGTTTCATTCCTAAAAGAAAGGCAGCTTCTAAGAAGGATTAAGGATTTTCCTTTACAGGAAACAAGTACAGAAGATGTGTCATTGTACACCAGGTAGTAAAATACCTCGTCAGAGCAGTAATTGCAAAGGTAAAACCCAAGCCTTAAGCTGAGGCAGCTCTGTGTTATCGAGGATGCAGCTGGTACATTCCTGCTCTGATTAGCAAAAATAGGATTGGGCAACTCCTGGCCTTGGTTTGAAACTGTGCACCAGCAAAAGATGTGAATGGAGCAGTTTGTCACAATGGGGGTCACCAGCCTTGAAGGAGTCTTCCTAGCCAAGCCTGGCCTACAGTAAAAGGAAAGAAAAAATTATATAGGGAGCATACAACACATCCTGGCAGCTTTGGGCAGCTCGGTGTTACTGCTCTGAAGTCCTGGATGCTGTTTGGAATTGTGTGTGCATTTTGCATGCTAACTGGGAATAGCATTGCTTCTGCTGTATCCATCTGTGCTGGGATTTTCCCAGCTTTGATCAAAGGGTTTGATGGGAAGAATGTTCCCAGAATGGTGAGTTGGTACCAGGGAGAAGGGTTTGTACTTGGAATAATTCAGAGAGAAGTGGATTTAGGAGTCGTGCTTGGCTGCTGAGGTAAACCCTGGTGTAGCAGTGTGCTCATTGCCCGGGCCACACACGTCCAGCAGTAAATACCAAGTGTAAGGAGGAGCTGAGAACAGGAGTACTGGGGAATGTGAGTCAGCAAACGACTTTGAAAATAGCACAGAGGAGAAAGAAATGAGTTTTCCCCTCCTGCTCATCAAGATGTCTGCAGATAGAGAGGCAAATTCCTCCTAAATCCTTCTGACCCTGAGGCTGCCCACCTTTGGCTGGCAAGCCCACATTTTAAAGCGGGTGACAGCAATTACTGGGATTGATGAACTGGTGTTAATGGGAGAGCTGGGTCAAACAGCACAACGGCAGAACTTACCCCTCAAACCTGCAATAAATGCAGGTAAGGTCACAGCTTCACTGGCTCTAGGAGAAGGCTTGGCAGAGGCTTCCTGCCCTCCTGGCTCTTGTTCCTGCTCCGGTGCTGGGCAGGGAAGGCAGTGCTGGGGTCAGGTCGAGTCCCAGGGTCTCTGTGCTGTGCCCTGGGCCGGAGCCTGGTTGGAACTGGGTCCCTGGGAAATGATGCTGTCACCTGGCTTTGCTTTCAAACAACAGCACTCCCGGAGAGTTTTTAATTGGGTTTGTTTTCCGTGATCTGATCAATGCAAACTAGCCTCTTGGACTGGGTGGGGGCATTGTTCCTATGATTACATTAACAGGGACACCGTGGGTGCTGTACTCAGGGTACGAGGTGCTCTACTTAGGGGGTGAGGTGCTGTCCCCAGGGTGGAGGTGCTGTCCCCAGGGTGTGAGGTGCTGTCCCCTGGGTACGAGGTGC
>VYXC01002459.1:0-10709 GCA_013397175.1 Platysteira castanea | reverse complement strand
GTCCCCTGGGTACAAGGTGCTGTCCCCAGGGTGGAGGTGCGGTCCCCTGGGCTGTGGGGCCCAGCCTGTGTCGCATCTGCAGGCTGGGACGTGCTTCCATCCAGCATTCGGGCATGCCCAGTGTCTCTCCCTTCCTTCTGGACATGCTGAGACAGATCTTTAGTGTGGACTCGGGGATTTGCAGCGGGAGCGGTGACTGAGGAACAGGGAGGATGGCACGGATGTGCCCCTGAGCTCTGCAGACCTGCGGGATTGGGCTGTGGCCCTCACCAGTGTCCTCTGTAGTTTTTGTGGCATGAAGGAGCAAGGAAGGAGAAAGTGGATAAAGGTGAGTGCAGCTTTCCTGGCCCGCGTGTTTTCCCGGAGGTGCTCACAGGCCGAGGGGATGGGCAGGGACCCATGCCGGTGGTGGAGGTGAAGGAGCAGCCCTGGGTTATTTGGGGCAGAGCCAGCGGTCGGACCTTCACAGGATCCCAGGATGGGCCGGGCTGGAAGGGGCCACAGAGGGTCACCAGGTCCCAGCTCCCCGCTCCAGCAGGGCCATCCCAGAGCACAGGGCACAGGATGGTGTCCAGTGAGGGACACTCCACACCCTCTCTGGACAATCTGTTCAGGGCTTGGTCACTGCACAGGGAATTTTCTCCTCACGTTCAGGTGGAACTCCCCGGGTATCTCTTTCTATTGCTGGGCACCACCGAGCACAGCGTGATTCATCCTGTCAGCACCCCCTTTTTAGATTTTTATACCTGTGATTTTTTTACATTTCTGTTTTAGACCTTCCCCAGACGAGCGGCCGTGCGCTGCTCCCCATCGCTGCCCGCCCACCCCGCGCCCCTCGCCCGGCCCCGGAGCGGGCAGGGGGACAGGAGGGTCCCGCGGCGCAGGGGCAGCGGCGGAGCGGCTGCGGGAGCCGGGGAAGGAGGGAGGGAGGGACGGGGGGGAAGGAAGGAAGGAGGCACCTGCGGAGGAGGAGCCGGGGAGGGGCTTGGCAGAGCCGCAGCGGCTGCGAGCAGCCGGCGCATCCCGCGGATCCCGGCGGAGCCGAGCGCAGCCCGGCGCGGAGCGGGACCCGGCCGGGAGCAGGGCCAGGTGAGGCAGCGATACTCCGGGTTACCCGGCCGGGGGTCGGAGAGGGGCTGGAGGTGTCTGCGCCACTTGTTGCTTAGTAACTTGCCAGGTATTTAATGTGCGTGTGGGGAATGAGTGGCTTTGGATGAGGATTCTTCTTTCCCGGTGGTGGTGGTGTGTCAGGAAAGAGGCGCTTGGTACATACTTTGCTCTGTTCAGGGGGAAGAAATTCCTCCCTGTGAGGGTGGGCAGGCCCTGGCACAGGGTGCCCAGAGCAGCTGTGGCTGCCCCTGGATCCCTGGCAGTGCCCAAGGCCAGGCTGGACGGGGCTTGGAGCAGCCTGGGACAGTGGGAGGTGTCCCTGCCCATGGCAGGGGTGGAATGAGATGAGCTTTACAGTCCCTTCCAAGCCAAACCATTCCATGATTTGATGGTGCTTAACCCGCCCTGGCTGGGCCCAGGGGTGCCAGGCTGTACAGGGGATTCCTGCCCAGGACACTGCCTGGAGCAGAACTGATTGTACGTAGGGGTGATGCCGTCGGGGTGCTCAGATGCCTCCCTGCCTGGGATCATGTTTTCAGCCAGGTAGAACATACCTGGTGTCAGTAATTCCTCTCTCATCCCTGGCTCCTGGTTACAGACCTGTGCTTCTGCAGTGGGATCCTCGGGAATCTGTGCCCTTGGGCAGGTGTCCTGGCTTGGTGACCAAATACCGATTAAATTTACATACTTCACCCTTTCTCCCTCCTTGTTAATTGTTTTACTTCTGTTTCCCTCTAACTGAGCTCTGCCTTGCGGTTTCTATTCCCCCTTGCTCCACACTGGGCCCATAGTTGTAAACTGTTTTATTGGATTTGTTCTCGGGTCATGGGTGTGTAGCTGTTAAAGGGAGATTCTTTCATGTCAGGGATGATTTGTGTGAGGATTCCCACCCAGATCCCAGCAGAGAAGGAATTCCAGCGCACAGTCCCCCTCCACCCCAGCCGTGATCCTGGGGCTGCAGGGCTGGAGTTCAGTGCCTCCCCTCTCAGATTTATACCCCCCTCCCAAAGAGGCAGCTGACAGAGGGGATTGTCTACAATTTAAATTTCAATAGCTTTTTGCATATCACTTTATCTTTTTGTCTTCCCTCCCTCCCCAGACTGGCACATTCCTAAGCATTAATATTACTGATGCTGTTGTTCAGGAGAAAGGGGCTTCCTATTTAAAACTGCCAGCCCTTTGTTTGCTGGAGCCCTGGGGCAGGGAATGCACACTCTGGAAAATAAAATTCCCAGGGAGAGATGTTACTGTGATCACAGTAGACACTTTGCAAGTAGCCATGGCTCGTCTGTTCATATTTGTTCAGAAAACCTCCTAAAAGCCATAGCCCATTTTAAGGACTAAATGCCCTGCAGGATCTGATTATTTGTGACAGAGAAGACAGGAGGCCTTCCTTTCCCTTTCCACTCTTCCCTGACCTCCTTTGTTCTGGGCACCACACAGGCGTGATAAAAGAGGCTCATTTGAAATCAAAGCCCTGCATTGGGAAGTGAAAGGAAAAGAATATAAAGCAGGCAAAACAATACATTATCTGCATTCCTAAGTCTTAAAAAGCAGATTTAATTCACCTCAAATCCCTAAACTATTAGGTCTAATTTTCACTTTCAGTGAAGTTTTTTACACTTCTTTAGCTGTATAAGGAGGATGTATGTGAAAATGTAATTTTTATCCTCTTTTAGCTATTGTATCCTTCTTGTGCTGTATGAAGCGGCTGTAATGTGAGTGAAAATGGTGGCCATGGTCTTCAGTATTGTTTTTGTTTCCACTCCAGGTGAGTGGAAACTTCACTTCCAAAGGCAGAATCATCTCAAGGCTTAATGCAGGGGTTAATAGCTAAAGTATGAACAGTGTAGGAAGTCAGGGCTGTAAGCAGAAGAAGAACCAGAGCAGTACCAGTCTGGGAAGGGAAGGCCACGGCAGTTTGGCAGTAACTGGTCTGGGCTGCAAACACTTGCCCTCAGGCCAGTGAAAATGAGCGAGGCAGCCTTTGGGAAGGGACTGGAGAGCAGCAGGGATGTTACCTGTCATACTGGATGTACCACGTGCCTCAGGAGAGTCTGCACGCAAGGACTGAGGCACAGGCTGTGCCGTGGGCACTGTGTGCGGGGCAGTGCCCTGACCCGGGCCTCCTCCTGCTTCCAGAGGGATGGCTCAGGCTCCTTCCCCCTGGCGTCAGAGGGTTTGTTCTTCCCAGTGCCTTCCCAAGGCCTTGTGTAAGAGCTAACACCCTCTTGCTGTGGGATCGGGCTCCATCTGCCAAACTCCTCATTACTCCACTTGTGCTGTTTGTGGATTCCTGTCAGATCCTTTTCCATCGCTCGCCTCCTCCCACCGGAGCGGGCTGGGGGAGCGCGGTGCCGCCGTCACTGCGGCCATCCCGGCCGGCTGATGCCACACTGACTGATGCCACACTGGCTGATGCCACACTCATGTAGGAATGGCTGGGGGAGGCCCCGGGCTGCCTGCCTGTGTCCGGAGCGCTTGATGAGACCCAGGGTCGGCTTGGGTTGCTGTCAGGTTTTTGGAAGCTCTCCTGCAGCGCTGCTGCCACTCGCAGGAATCGTGTGGGTGAGGCTCAGCCGAGCTGCAGCTCCACGGGGCTGTTGGGAAGCATTTTAATCAGGGAAGGAGCCGCATGGAGCACTTCTGCTCCTGCACGGAGCACGTTCCTCTGCTGGGCTGGGAACGAGGCAGAGCCAAGGCGCTTCGCCCTCACGTGTGTGAGTTTGGGAAGTCAGCTCTCGACTTCTCTGAGGCCATTGCTGCAGGAACCAGGACAAAAAATGTTTGGTTTAGATTGTCTTAAGGGAGGTTGAGGTTGTCCATTAGGCAGTTCCACCTGTATGGATAGCTAGCAGCTCCAGTCAGCTCCAGCAGGGACCGTGTGGCATTGCCATCACCATTTGTCTCCCTGTGGATCACATTCCTGGTGGTGATGACTGATGAGCTGGAGAAGCTTCTGGCAGAGATGACCCTGCTCTGGTGTCACCTAATGCCAAGGTGACATCTTGCCTCTTGAGTGTTCTTCCATTTTTCCCTGATTTGCAAGTGTCTGGAGAGTTACCCAGCACAGCGCCCTGGTTGTTGATGTTGATGCTTACCCTGATCATCCTTAATGCTGCTGCCCCAGCTGAGGTTCCAGGAATTCCTTTAACCAACAACACCCTTCACGGGCCACATCAAAACAACCTTTGGAGTTGTTCTGAAATTGAGTTTCTTCTCAAACTATGCAAGTTGCTTGTCAGAGACACCCTCAGGTTACAGTGTCCCATTCCCTTCAGTGGGAGTGTAGGGTTGCACAGAGGCACGTTTTGGTGTCAGATCTCACATCTTTGGGTGTGGTGTGAGCTTGGGCATGCAAGGTCAAACAACCCTGACATCCCAAAGTGAACGTGGGTGGGAGGCTGACACCATCTCCCTGATGGGCAGATCTGGTGTTCAGTTCTGCCTGTGATAGTTCCCTGAGTCAGAACAGCCTTTCTCAAGGATCCTCAGTCTCCAGGGTAGGTGAGATAAGCAAAAGGACTGCATTAAGCTCTGCTAGAACAGAGATTTAGCTAGAATGAAAGAGAAAAAAGGTACTTCAGGTGTCTCTCTGGATATTTTTCTCCTAGCTCCACATTTCCCAATTTGCTCCCCTTGTCTCCCAGTTTCGCTGCTGGCCCTGTGACCTCTGTGTCACCTGAGCTGCTGACCCCACTGCCACGTGTGCTAAATCTCTGTTTGTTTTCAGCTCCCACTCCTTTTCCAGTTTGGGCCTCTAATAACTGGTTTCCTTTGCACTACAGCCCCATCCATCATTATTTCCTCCCCCAGTTACCTGTCCCAGCCTGTCCCTGCTGCATCGGCACTGGGACTCTGTTAGTCAGCAGTGTTGGTTTTTTCCCAAATACAATTCAGACTTGTTAACAGAATTAATAGATTGACCTTGCCAGCCCTTGAGCCTTTGAAACCTCTCTCATGTCTCTATTAGCCTTCAGCTACATAAATAACTGATTTATATCTCCTGGCCATGTCCCACTGCCCTGGGGCAGGTGTGCTGTCCTTCTGGGATTAGTTCAAAGGTGTCCTGGGGTCTGTTTGTTCAGGATGTCAGGTTGTATCATCTTAGTGCTCCTTTATGGTCTTAGATTCTGTGCAAAGATCAGTCATGTGTTAAGGCTGGAAAATAGCACAGATTTCTTGGTATCAGACACAGGTGACAGACTTTTGCGTCTGACTAACCTGGTGGTTGTCATTCATAAGCCATTACAAACACTCAAAAAATTTGGCAGAAGAGCACGAGAAGAGGTTTTGCTGTTGTACATTAGCTCCTGGTTCATGTCTGTGTTTTCTCACGGCCATCAAGAAACTTCTTCAGGCAGTTCACACTGTAGATGATCCTCGTGCCTGTCATTCCAGACATGTGATTTTAGTTAAATGAAAGTAGCCACCATGCTGGTAGCTTCTGGATTTGCAGCGTCCTGTCTGGCAGAGGAGTGACCAGACCCAGGTGCTGCAGAAGCTGAAGGAATTGTGGAACTGTGAGTTGCCAGGCTGGTGGATCCCTGGTGCCAGATGTTCCTGTGCTGACCAAGAGGAGCCAACCTGAGCCAAAGGCTGCTGTTGGCAGGGATGGGGAATGGCTGGAGCTGTGCTGAGGTCATTGCACAGACACTGCCCAAAGGGTGGCTGCAGGAGCCTGGGCAGATGCAAGAGATGCAGCTTCCTTATTACCAGGCTTTGTAAATAAACAGCACCAGCTCTTATCAACGACCTACTTTACTCTCCATGTGTGTGGGGCTCTCATGGTAGCTGGAAATCTGTCCTTATCTTTGGCTGGTTCTTGTCTTCGCAGTTAATTTGAATGGTTTTTATCAAATGACACTGAAATTAATCACCTTTAACATATTTCTTAACTTCAGAGCCCAGCCTGATGGCAGCCTGGCACAAGAGAAATGCTGCAGCATCAGAAAACACACATATATTTTGCACTTATTTATGGCAAAACAGTCAGTACACATTTATGAAAGTTATTGGAGATAGAAAGATATTTTTAGACTCTCATATCTATGGAATTTTAAATTATCTCTTGAAAATCTTTATGCCTGCTGAGGGACCCCAGTGTAGAGATTAGTGAGATTATTGCTGTGTTGGTTGGTCCTTCTTCAAACCCAGCATCCTGTTCAAGGACTAAGGGATGGTGCTTGGTGGTGCGTGGTTCCACATTCTGCTTGGGGTTTTTAGGGCTGTGTAAATGAGCGTCCAAAATAGAATGTGCTGTGGCAGGAGGGAAGGAGGAAAATGTCTTGTTGCTAAGGAACATGACAGAGAACTGGGAGATGTGACTCAGTTCTTGGCTTGGCATCACTTCTCGGTGAGATGTGGGTCTGCAGAGCGGGTTTTTCCAAGTGTGAGGGGATGGATATTGGGTGTACTGGCTGATGTTTTCAGGAGGGGTCAGGATAACTGATGCTGTGTGGGGACCCAGCTGACCTCGCTCCGCTCCCACCCTTCAATGGGATCCTGAGTGTGCGGAGTCAGGAGCGCAGGAAACGTGTGGCAAAACCAACCCCAGCTTCTCATCTCCTGATTCCTGGTGCTGCTCTTTCTTCAGGAGAGTCTGTTGCTTCTCCTTCTCTCTCTGCAGCAGTTTAATTTTAGAAGAGGGATGGCTCTGGAGGGACTAATAGCCTGGAAAAATTTTTGCCTGGCTTGCTGTAAATCCCCCTTCAGAGAGGATGGATATCACTTTTGTTTTGTAATGCCTTTCTTTACAACATTCCCACACCTTTTTCCATCTTTGATTTGTGCCTGCCCGTGCAGTTCGTGTAAGGCTGTGGAGCTCCACAGCCACACGTGGTGTTGTTGCTTTGGTCTGAGCACCAGGCTCCCCTCGCAGCGGGGCCCAGCTGGGTGCTGTGACCTGTAAAATCCCTGGGAATAACAGAAACAAACAGGCTGCCCGTGTGCTGGGAATGTGGGTCAGCAAACACCCTCCAAGATTTTACTCTTGGAGTCCAAGTCTGCTAACCCTGCATCAGGAAATGTGTTGCTGTGACCTTGGGAAGGGAATTTTGTCAAACCCCAAATATTAGTGCTACCAACAGGGAATGGGGCAGGTGCTCTTTGTCTGTGGAGCAGGGGCTTGTTTTCCCTTGGCAAAGGCTGATGAGGCTCCAGGGAACAGGCAGAGGGCTTGGGAAGCAGGCAGGGAGCTTGGGAGGGTGTCCTGGAGGAAGCTACCATTGCCTTGGATGAGGCTTGGAGCAACCTGGTCCTGGACATGGAAGGTGTCCCTGCCCATGGCAGGAGTGTGGAACAAGATGAGCTTTAAGGTCCCTTCCAACCCAGACCACTCTGGGATTGTGTGTTTAGCATCTGTTGCTGTTTAGAATCACCATTTGCCTGGATGTCCCCTGGCCTTTGGGAAGAGGCAGGATGAGTCAGCTGGGAGATGCTGTCCTGCTGCAGGGTTGGCTGGACTGTGTTTTGCTCTCGAGCCTTTGCCTCCCGGGGTTTCTCTTGCTGAGCAGAACAAATCTGGGGACACAGTAAGGCTGCATTTGTTGAAAGGTTTCTTCCTGTTTGGTCTCCTTGGTCCAAAGCCAAGGAATCAGAAGGAGCCAGTGCTCTTTGCCATCCTACCTTTCCTTCTGCTGGCAGCACTTTGGGCAATTATAATTAAACGTTGCAGTGGTCTCGGGAAGGATTTTATGGCCAGACATCACTCGTGGGGTTTGGGCTGAGCCACGTGGTGGTGTTGGACTGTGCTGTGAATCCCAAATAACTGCATCCCTACGGAACCCATGGGGCACAGGAGGGGTCAGGACCAGGGGGAGCAGGTCGGTTCTGGGCTGTCTCACCTGGGCTGGCCCAGCTCTGCCTTAAGAGCATCGGGGCAGCAGATTATTCCTAATCCAGGTCACGGCGGTGGCTCAGCTCAGCCTCAGGGAACGGTGTGGGGACACCCAGCAGTGCCACCATGGGCTGAGCTCAGAGGAAGGCTCTGGAGTCCTCAGCGTATCCCAGAGGATCCCTGTGGGCTTCCAGCAGATCCTGAAGTAACCTAGGGGGGCAAGTTGTGCTGACCAAGAGCATGGAGCTGATGAAGAGCTGATGGCTGGCTCAGCTCTCCAGTAAAGCTGCAAGAAAGCATGTCCTGGAGGGCCTGAGGGTGAACGAGCCCTGCTTTTAATGAAGTGATTGTTATTTAATAGCTTTTACCAGTGTCAGGGGGATTTGGGGCCTCACTTGCACCACCAAAGCTGGTGGTGTAACAGCAACAGCACTGCCTGATCCATAAATGTTCCTGGGGGATGGACTGGGCAGCTTCCCAAAGCCACAATGAACTACCTGGCACAGGGGTTCCTTCTCCTTCCCCCCCTCCCCACCGTATAAAGGCTTTGGCCAGCACGGTTGTGACAGCAAAGGGGGGGAGATTTTTTCTTCCTTCTAATTGACACATTTGTGCCAGCAAAACTTCAGGAGTGGTCCAGACTCGGAAAAAAACCCAGACTCAGGTGGGGTTTTTCAGCTGGGTTTCATTTGGGGATTTTTTGCAGCCAGGCTCTCTCCACTGGATGGAGAATTTCTCCTTGCTTCTTCAGGCCAGGATATTAAGCCAAATCTGCTTTTCTGAGGAAAAGCAGCCCTTGCTCCTTCTAGGAAAGTCTCCGTTTCTTGGTAAACAATGTGTTTTATAGTGGTTAAGTCTGAGGTGGAAAGTAGTATGGATAAGTGTTGGAATTTTTGTTTAGTTTGGTTTGGCTTTCAGTTGGTAACTCAGACCACAGTAACCATTTAAAATTGTCTGTAATGCTGGTTCCCGAATTTATTTCTATGAACACCTCGTGTGGAGACCCGAGCTGTGAGTGGGTCAGCTCTGTCGGGTCCCTGCTTTGTTAGTGGAACAATAATGGCAGGAAAGGGTTACTTGTTTTATCCACATCTGCTTAGTTTGTAACAGTTGTGGATTTGTTTCAGGTCTAAGCCCTGCGCCTTGGTTCCCTGGGTTTCCTGCAGTCACCAGTTCTGGGTGCAGAACAGCTGTTGGTGCTGCTGGCTGCTGCTGTCACTGTCACTGTCACCTGTGGGGCAGAAAAGCTTTGGAGTGGGTGTTTTGGAGCAGGAAACATGGATTCTGCAGCATTCCTGGCAGCTTTTGGCATTGGTGCTTATCCAGAGCTGGGTCTGCTGTGCTGCATCCATCTAAAGCAGGATGCAGCAGGAATGGGTCCCTGGGGACGCACTGGTGCTGCGAGGGTCGGTGATGCCAGAGGATGGGGGATCTCACCTCTGCTGCTGCTGCAGGAGGCAGCTCCCACAGCTCAGGAGCAGAGTGCAGCCCTCTCAGACACCTACCTGCTTTTGTTCTCCTAATAACCTGTCAGCAGGGAGATGGCTGCTTGGATTTTCTTGCTGTTCTCTTGTTCTCCCCCACCCAGCAGAAGCCCGAGTGAATCATTCCTGCGTGGGTACAGCCCTCGGAGCTGGGTTCAGCCCCAGAGAGGCTCTGCAGAGCAGGCAGGGATCCGGGATGAGCAGAGCAGGCTCTGTGTGACCAGGGAGCCGTGCGAACACTTCCACAGGCTGGGGACGAGGGAATTTCTGGTGGCTGAACCTGACCTCCCAGAGTCCTTGGCTGCTGCACCACTTCTCTGTGGCAGCGAGTTTGTAGGAGTCTGCTTAATGGTGCAGAAAGCAGGACAATTATTTTAACCTGCACCGAGTGGCTTAAAGGCAGAGCAGATTTATTGTGTTTTAAAAACTCAGGTCACTTTTCTGGTCAGTGAAGCCAGTACGAAGCCAAGTACATCTTTGGACCATGAAAGTGCATCCATTGCAGGTTTTTTTCTGGTTTTAGTGCTGAGGTGACACCCAAAAGTCGCTTGTTGATCTGCATTAGTAATAGAATTTCTTCAGGACTAGAATTGGATGCATCTTTCTCCATATAAAATCCATTCTCTGATGTGCTTGTTTTTCATTAAGTCAAGCAAGGTACCTAGTATACAGAGTGTGAAATGATTCAAATGAATACACACATCCTAATGATTGCCTTTTTTGGATTAGCAGGTGCTCTGTTTGCCTGTTGTAAAAGCATCTGTCTCAGGTCTCCCACCTCCAGTGGTGTCACCACAGCAGCCCGAGGTGCTAACCTTGGAAATTCCACACTAGTCAGGATGAGACTGTCTCCATTTACCCTTGAGCTGGGCTGGTAGGAGGTGATAAATGAGCCCTTATTTTCCTGTGATGATGGATACAACCAAACCTCATCCTAACTTTGTTTGGCACATCAGCACAATCTGTTCCTTTACTGCGTGCAATTAAAAACCCTGTCAAACTGCAAACACTCCTTTAATTAAAGCCCCCACAGCCACAGTTTGTCATGCTCAAGGCTCCTGTGGTTGTTAAATGATTTGGGTTTGATTGCTGAGGATGCAGACGTAGGGATTGGTGGAGATTTTAGCATTTCAGGTATTCAGGTGGTGCTGAGGATCAGTTTGGTGTTGTGCTGCTAAAGGGGACTTTGTGCAGAAGGAGGAGTTTGCTTTTCTCACATCAGTACAAATTTGTTGAGGCCAGTGGATTCAGGTTTATTATATATATAAGTATAAATA
>VYXC01002458.1:117734-131647 GCA_013397175.1 Platysteira castanea | reverse complement strand
CTTGCCCTGTCACTATTGCTCTGGTACGTAGTCTCTCCCCATCTCTCCTCTAGGTTCCCTTCAGGCGCTGGAGGCCACACTGAGGTGGCCCCGAAGCTCTCTCCAGGCAGAACCAGCCCGGTTCCCTCAGCCTTTCCTCACAGCTGTGCCCAGTCCTGGGCTCTGCAGTACCAGAGAGACAAGGAGCTACTGGAGAGGGTCCAGTGGAGGCCACAAAGTTGGGTCTGGAGCATCTCCTTGCTGAGGAGAGACTGCGGGAGCTGGGCCTGGTTAGTCCCGATGAGCCTGAGGGTGTGGGAATAGCGAGTAAACATATTTATTTTATTTTCCTGGAAGAAGGAAGGCTGGAACGGGTGCGTGTGCATGTTTGTATTAGTGCTAGGGAAAGGGTAATTACAAACACAATAAATACTCTGATTTTGAAGTGAATAACCATCACACTTCCTGGGGTGGAGAAGGAGCGCTCGTGCTGGGCTGTGACACCTCATACCAGTGTGCCAGCAGGAACACAAACTTCTCTGAGTATTCTGCCTGGGTCTGCACCTGGGACAGTGGAACGTGTCCCTGCCCATGGCCGGGGTGGGATGGGTTGAGCTCTAAGGTCCCATCGACCCAAACCATTCTGGTTGTGTCCGTGAGGATATGGCAGTGCCCCGTTCCCCTGAAGCTCCAACAAAACCATTTTACTGCTGACAGACGGGCACAGTCTGTGCTCCCCTGGCCCTGCCTCGCCCTGCCAGCCTGTGACTGATGTGCCTTCTGGGCACATTTTTCTCTCCTTCCTGAGAACATCCCCTCGGGCCAAGCTTAAAGTCTAATAAAGAGCAGAGGAAGTCTGCTGGACTGACCTTCCCCAGGCATTCCAGGCTGCCACAGTGCCCTCAGACCCCGCGTGACGCCCGGGCTCCCTGTGGAAGCCAGGCTGGTGACAGGTTGGTGACAGTGCCCTGTGTCCCACGTGCCCACAGCGACACTCCCAGCTGGGTTTGTGCTTTCCCTGCACATCCGTGTGGCTGCACAGCCGCGAGTGAGGTCAAAGTGAGCTGGGTTGTGCACAGCTGAGATAAAGCAACATTGGGCAGGAAAAGTCCTTGGAATTAAACTGTCACTTGCAGGTAGTCACTTTGCCAGCCTCCCCGAAACTGCACATTGCACCCCTTACAGCTGTGTCCCTGGCAGCACTGGCTTATCCTGCAGCCTTACCCTTCCTGGTGGGAGGGCACGAGGGGAGCATTCCCTGTAAAAACACATTCCAGATGCTGGAAATCATAAAGCTGGATTTTTATGCTGGTTAACTGCTGGATTAGAGATGCTTCACTATCTTTACACTTTGTAAAAGTGCCTTTATTGCCATGCAGGAAAATCACACAGAGGTGTCAAGTCTTATAATGAGCTGAAGAAAATGGAGCACAAGAAAGCCTGAGGCTGAGGGAAATTAAACATTGTAGTAGCCGAGCAAAGGCTGATGCTGAGGTACAGCAGGGTGCTCTTTGGGGACAGAACGTATTCTGAAAGGTCATAATTAGCTTGGTGGGGGGCAGAAGTGGGGTGTAAAGCAAAGCCCCTGCCTGGAGCACTGAGCTCTTGCCCTATTCACATTCAACCAAACCCAAGCTGTGGGGGAGAACTGACCACAGGAGACCAGCCTGAACTCCTCCGTGTCAGAAAGCATTCGGAACTTGTGAGGAAGGGCTTAAGCTCTCCTTCCCTCACGACCACAGAGGCAGCACAAAGCAGATTTCCTCGGCTGGAGCGTGAGCAGTGAGCCGAGAGCTGAGAGCCTGCATTCCCCATCCCGGCAGGAGCCATGGGCACTGTGCCAGGAGCCACCAACACTGTGCCAGGAGCCACGGGCACTGTGCCAGGAGCCATGGACGCTGTGCCAGGACCCACGGACACCATGCCAGGAGCCACCAACACTGTGCCAGGAGCCACGGACACCGTGCCAGGAGCCATGGACGCTGTGCCAGGAGCCACGGACACTGTGCCAGGAGCCACGGACACCGTGCCAGGAGCTGCGTGCACTCCCCCAGCCCCGTGGCCCCGAGGAGGCACAGCTGCAGGCACAGGGGCTGCAGTAGCTGCAGGTGGTCAGTGGTGGTCAAGCATCCATGAGCACAAGTCTGGCACTGTTCAGGTGTTGGTATAATTTTTTCCTGGATCAGCAGATTTAAAATTGCACTGTGCCATACATGTTAAAATGGTATTAAAAATGCCACTGCTCAGTCAGGTATCCTGCCTGATTTTTCTTTTTCTCTTCCTTTACAGAGCATCCCCAAGGCTATGGGATATCTAGGAAGCGTGGTTCTTTGGGAATCCAAGCTTGTTTCCAGTTACCAAATACTCAGTACACTCTTAAGTATTTTGTGGCTTGGAAGGGGCCTGTATGGCTGATGAGTGGGCACTGGGGACAGAGAGTTTGGGAACACATGAAGCCAGTGCTCCTGTTTGACAGCCCACTCAGGAACACTAACACAGCAGAGGAACTGCCAGTGGAGCAGATGGGGAAAAACCACCGACAGAGACCTGGCTCACAGGCATCCACCAGGCAGAAATGGAGCACGACTCTCACGAGCAAAATCCCTCCCCTGCAAGGCCTCGCGTTCCTCGTGCTTTACAGGTAAAATTGGAAGTGTGATAAATATACGTTTTTTGATTGCTTGCAACACGCCAATGAGCACAGAAGCCAACCAGGCCAGTCTTTCCCTGGCCTTCTGAGCTTTGCAGAGTGTGAAATCACTGGTTCAGGCAGCTGAGGGTGCCAAGGCAGGAGCAGAACCACCACAGATCAGGACTTGTTTGCCATGCATTAAAGTGCTAATAACCACCAGCAGTGCAGGGCACATTCCAGGGCGTGAGCTCTCAGAGTGCTTCCTGAAAGCTCAGGGACTTCTCTTTGCCCCCAGTGCCTCCCACAACACCTGAAGATGTGTCTGGGTGGCTGCGTGTGCACCTCCCTCGCCCGCTCCATCCGACACGGCAGCAAGTGCCAGCCTGTTGGTGTTCTGATCAGCCTCCTTTGGCAGGGCAGCTCTGCACCTCAGGGAACCAGCTCTGCACCTCACTTCAGGCTAGCTGGGATCTCCAGAGGGAAGCCAGTGGATGCAGAAGTTGTCACTAAGATTTCTGCTCTTCGTTGACCCTGCAGATCCTGGTGTTTTTAAGGAAGGCTCATTGGAAAGGTAATGGCAGAGTCTGACTAATGCTCTTTCTGGGTGTCTATTAAATTGTGGGATGACTGCTTAAAATGTTTTCTTCCAGGCATTCAGAACCTCCTCAGACTTTACATCCTTCTCCCTCACCTTCCATCCCGTTCTCTGCCGTGCCTTTGTCTCACAGCTTCCCCCTGCAGTGAGGCACCATGAATAATGAAATGGCTGGAGGTGACAGACCTCATGGCTTGCTTAATGCTCTTAACTTCCAGCACATCTCTGCATTATCCTGTCTTCTCCCAGGGCTTTGCAGGAGGACTGGTTAGTCCCTACTGGTTAGTGTGGACACAGGTTTGTGTGCAGCTCTGAATGTGCAGTGGGTCCATCCTCAGCCTTCACGAGTGCACGAGGGCTGTGTGAGACACTCAGGTACCAGGCAGGTACTTTGTCCCTTACTCCTGTAAATGCTAACCTACATATACAACTACTACATCCATTTTCAGGGCATGGGGAATGGTTATTTGGAAGGGAACCAATAGCCAGGAATTGATTAGCCATTAAGAAATTGTATTGGGTGTTTAGGTTTGGGGGTTTTTTTAAATTATAACCTGAAAAAAAAAAACGTAGTCCAATAACAACTAATTTGTTTCCTTAATGAGTGCAAAATACTTATGTAAAGCACAAGAGTTATCAAGCAGGATTCTCTTGCCACAGAACAGGTACAGCACAGACAGAGGGATTTAAATTTCCTTCATGTTGTCTTCCTGCCTTGAAAATCAACCTCATTCTCATGGGAAACCCTTTCAGCTCCTCAGAGTGCAGTGGTGATGAGCTGCTGGGAGAGGAGGGGCTGGGGGCCCTGTGCTCCTTCTGAAGGTCCCTGCAGTGACCTTGCCTGCAGAAGACAACACTGCAGAGCTGAGCAAGCAATCCCTGGGGCAGTGATGAGCTCAGGAGAGCAGGGACTGGTCTCTTGGTCATTGAAACTGGATGCATCTGTCCCCATTTGGATCTCTGAATGCATCTCCCTGCTTTCATAACCAAAAGGAACGGGCGTGTCTGGGTTGGCACCAAAGATGCCCGTGTAGAACACGGCGTCTCTGGCAGGGCTGGTCTTCTGCCTGGGCTGGAAGGGAACTTTAAGGTGGCATCTCCTTACAGTCACATTTCTTCCATTCCACTACTGCATTTCTTAATCCTAATCCACATTTGTGCTGCCTTCCCTACCTTCCACATCTGTCAGCAACATCCTCTGATATCAGTTTTCAGAAAATCTCTGCAGAAGCTTTTTCCTCGGGCCAGGCCTCTGACAAAGGATCTCTTCCAAAGCCTCTCTGGTCCTGCTGTGATCTCTCAGCTTTCCCCATCTTTTCCCCTCTTTTACCATGGATTCTTTTGCTCTTGGGAAAACAAGCACAACCCATCCCTCAGGTGTGGCCTCTTCATCAGGTGCTGAATGAGCTGCACCTTTCTGATCCCTTATCTCTCAGCAGCTGCCCTTTGCCCTGGGGGGTGAAGGTCCTGCACTCTGGTCCCCCAGCAGGCTCCGTGGGTCCCTGGAGAGCTGATTGCCATGCCTTTGGAGAGCTTGGGCAGTGGTGTCTCCCTCTCATGTGTACTCTTGGGATCACTGCCCTGGTCTGCCCCGCTGAGCTGTGCAGGGGTTAATGAATTCGTGCTTATGCAGCTTTTTGAAGATGAAAAGTGCCATGGAAGGGCTCTGTTATTGTTACCATGTATGAAGGGGTCTGTACCAGACCCAACCGTATTGTGTTTGGCCACTGGATGTCACAGCTGCTCAACACACAATGCAGCTGAAAGCAGAAAGGAAAAGTGCTTACCCAGCACTGGGCAGCAGCAGTTTCCAGAGCCTTTCCTTGTTCTCTGCACTGTTTGTTTGTTAAGGGGCTTGGGGTCTTCTCCTCTGGGCACTGCTGATGTTGATTTTCAGAGAGATTGAGCAGCAGTTGTGCTTCCTCTGCCTGCCAGTACGCTGGGAGGTCAGGAACAAACTGAACACTTGTAAGGGGAGCAGTGCAGATACCACAGAGCCCTGGCATGATGGAAACGTTTCTCCAAGGCCCTCTCTCAACACAGCTCTTCTGATCCCCGCACTCAGACCGCATCCCAGGGCTCCTCAGTGCAGTGGGAAGTTTGGCCTCCCCCTTCCTCATCCTCCCTTCAGGCTTTGCTTTCTTCCAAAGTCTCAAGCAGAGATCCAGAACATGAAATCTCTTTCAACAAAGTCTGTAGAGCAGCTCTAAAGAGACATTACAAGAGCTGTAATGACATTTCCTGGAAATGGAAATGAAGAGGGATTATGTGACCACGTTCTCTCATTTTTATAGCATCACATTGTCCTTTCCTCCACCTTGGGGAGATGGCACTGAAAGGCTGCTCCTGCCCGTGGTACAGCGAGGTGATAACCACCCCAGAAGTGATGTGCACATTAAAAAGGGAAAAAACTATTTTAAGATAATCCAAAGGTTATAGCTATAACTAAGAGTAATTGGCTGAAACTGAGCAAAAGAAAATTTAGGTTGACAATGAACTGCAGGTAACTAATGCTGAGATCTGTTAGACCGTGAAATGGAATTCACAGAGGAAACCTCTCTGCTTTCAAATGGGCAAATCCTGCCTTTAGGAGCACTGGTGTAGATCTCTGGTGTCTGTCTCTGACTGCCTCAAAGCCCATTTCTACCACAAAGCCTCGGCAGAATCAATAAAGGTGTCTGAATTTATATCAGAAGGAGGTAAGAAGGTGTCCCTGCCCATGGCAGGATATTCTTTAAGGGCCCTTCCAAACCAAACCATTCTGTGATTCTGTGGTTAAATTTAGTCAAATACATCAAAATATTATATAAGATGAAGGAAGTCTAAAGGGATTGTGTGAACTGGAGAGATGAATTCCAGTGCTTTTCTACCTCTGTGATCTCTGTATGTACTTGAAAACCAGGGGCAAAAAGGGAAAAAAAAAAGTATGGGCAAAAATTCAAAGAAAAGAGGGCCAGTTTTGGAAATAAGATTTAGAAACATTACAGGAATTGTTGAATAAAAGAATCTCACGTTTCAATCTGCACAGCTATTGTCAGCTTTCCTCGTGGGTCTGGGCCTGCCAGCACTGGCTGATCTTTGTCTTTCATAAAACTTGTGTAGGCTCTGGATACTTTCACTCACCCAGCACAACCTCAGCAGAGAGGGCTCTGTTTGAAGAGGTTTTAGACTCACTTAAAAAACCTGGATAGCCTGAGTGAAGGTACTCTGTCCATCTCACTTCAAACAGCCTGCTCCTGGTGGAATGTTTGCTGCTCTGGGGAGTGATGCAGCTCTTACTGCAAGGCCTGCCCGAATTCCTGCTGGTGCAGAGGCAGAGGAGTTAACCCTTGCAAGTTCTGGGTCAAAGGAGCACTGAGGTTTGAGGCAGCTACTTCAATGCCACGTCAAGGTTTTCATGTGGCCACCAATACTCAGAATGTCAGACTTGAGCTGAGCTTTAGGCCAGCGAGGACAGAGAGAATAGCCTGGGAGAAGCAGGATTTAAAAGATGGCAAAGAGTCAGGGAAAACTGTAGAGATAAAAGTGAAGTGCATGGAAGCCAATGATGTGGGATAAAAGGCTTATTTCCTACTGCAGCCAAGGCAGGAGGGGGAAGGCTGGAGTCTGTGTGAAAGTTCCCTGCCTTTGGGAAGAAATCATGCCACGAATATTCATGGCTGATATAGACAATATCAGATTTTCTCACTGGCTAAGTGTCAGTGCAGAGATGAGTCCTGTTACAGTCTTCACCTGTGAACCCCCAGTTCACCTCAGGCACGGTGCTGCTGTGCTGTCTGGAGTTCCCAGGCACTTTGTCCATATTTCTGTCCAGCAATTATATCCAGGTAGCACAAGAGCTGACCAAGACAAGCCTCAGGCCAGCCAGGTTTAATACCACGTACATTAAAAAAGCTCCAAAATCCAGTAACCAGTGGTTGGCATGGGCAATACTTTATATGGGAGAAGGACTTCCATAATATTCAGCTTGTAGCTAGAAGCTTAATATCCAAAAACATTTAAATCACTAAATTAAAATTATTGTTCTGTCCTAACCCCAAAACCAGTTCATGCTTTGTGCCCTTAGTAAATCCTTTCCACAGATTGCTGTGTCTTCATAGAGTCACAGAGTGGTGTGGGTTAGAAGGGACTTTAAAGACAATAATTTGAGCTAACAGAGATGTGAGTTTTGGACGTGCTGAGCACCCACAGCTCCTGCTGATGTCAAGTGAGATGTCACAAATGCTGCAGAAGCCCCATTAAAAATTCATCCACTGTCATCTCCAGTTTCCTGACACTGGGACATTCCCAAATGGGCTTTATTTCAAGTCCTTTGTGCAGACTGGGCTGGCTGATCAATAAAGCCCAGGCGAGGGAAGCAGCTTGTCACTGTGTGACATCCATTTCCACTCCCCTGCCCTCAGGCAGGTGACAGGAGAGGTGCCCCAGTGCCGAGGTGACCTCCTGTGCCTGACTCCTCGTGCCCTCCCGTGCTGCTCTGTGGAATCCTGAAGTGCAAAGACGTACAAGCCCCCAAAATTTCACCCTCAGCTAATTTCAAAGCCTATTTACACAACTGGATACACAAGGATTAAAAGTGCATTGCAGGGCATGTTTGCTTAGTCTGGTCCTTACACAGTTCAGTGCAACCGTCAGAGTAAATGACTTCTTCGGAGGAGAGAGGGGAAAAACACATTTGGTTCATCAGCTCAATATTGCAGCAGTTCCCAAAGATTAAATATGCACTGCACAAACAGCAGCCCAGGAAAGGCCTTTTAATGTTAACAATTCACTTGCAAAGAATAGGATTTTGAGTAAAAGAGCTGCTTTTGTTCTTCAGCACAGAAACCTGAGTTCCCATGGCCCCTGTAACTCACCTGTGCCCCTGACTGTCGAATTGCTGCTATTATTCGTAGAATCAGAGGATGGGCTGGCTTGGAAGGGGATCCCAAAGAGCAGCTTGTTCCAACCCCCCACCATGGGCAGGGACACCTTCCACTGTCCCAGGCTGTTCTGATCTGTCCCTGGACACTCCCAGGGATGGGGCACCTGGGCAATTGTGCGCCAGGTACCAACTGTGAAGAGAGAAGTGAATGGAGGGTGGGTCATACTCAGGGAGGCAGGAAAATCCTTCCTCACCCCCTCACTGCCCCCAACTGCCTGTGCTGCAGCAGGGCAGGGCCTGTCCTGCTCAAACTGCCACCCAAACTGCCCCAAACTGCCACCCAAACTGCCCAAACTGCCCCAAACTGCCACCCAAACTGCCCAAACTGCCCCAAACTGCCCTAAACTGCCCAAACTGCCCCAAACTGCCCCACCGGGTCTGGGCTCAGGACCCTTCTGTGCAGCTCAACTGACCCTCACCCCCAGACTCCCCTCACACCTCGCTGACTGACTGGAAATCACCCTGTTCCTGAAAATAATTCCCCATTTTATCGTGAGTGGCAGGGACGCTGCGAACAGAAGTGCTGAGATTTCTCTGACCTGAGCTGTCTTGCCTTGTGTTTAAAACTGCTGCCTGTCACCTAAAACCAACAGCCAGGCTATGCTGCTTTTGTTGGAATCTCTAGTTCTTTTCCATAGAAGGTAAAAATTCCATTCCTGGGGAGATTTCTGCTCCCCTTTTGTTTTGAAACCGTGGGTTCGGGAGCTGGGGGCCACAGCTGGGCAGAAAGGGCTGGCAGCAGCAGCAGGGTGGGTGAGAAGGGCAGGAGGGGTGCTGGAAAGGCCAGGCCTGGAGTAAAGCAGCATTTACGGCGGGTTTTCTGGGAACCCTGAGGGTTTCTTGGCTCTGGCTGCAGGTACAGCACAGAGATGCTGATGGCAGCGCTCCTGCTCCGCCTGCTCCTGGCGCCCCTGAGCCGCTCCCACGAGGTGCCCTGGACATACAAAGGTAACAAAAACGGGGCTGGTTTGGGGTCGCTGCTGCTGGAGAGGCTCCCTCCCCTTTGTGCTGCGGAAGCAGCTTGGCTGTCCTTAGTGAGAGATCACAGAGCAGCTAATTTATTCCACTTTATTGATGCCTCTGTGTCTTGAAAGTGATTCTCCTCAATGTCACCTCTTTTTACTCCTTTGTGTGGTTAGGACACATTGTCAGGGTTGGCAGCACAACGAGGTTCAAACAATGGGGGAAATCTTCAGAATGTGTTAGAAGAAAAGCTGCCCTTTGGATGATCCTGCAAGGAAAAGCTTTAAATACTGCCTGCTTCTTATTTTATTGTCATATCCCAGGCAGTGTAGAGCACTAGGAAGTACTTATTTAGGTATTTAGATTTTTTTTGGTGAAATTTTATCTAAATTTCATTTGTGTCAGGGGGTTGTTTGCAGAGCTCACTGAAGTAAATGTTAATCCTTTTATGATCTGCAGTGGGCTAAGCTAAAACAAAGGATATTGTTGAAGAGCTGCAATACTGCAGTTGCTCTCTCCCTAGTTAAAAATAGCTAATTGCTGTCAGTTCCTGATCCTAAGCTGAGCCTTCCTGCCTATTGCCCTGATCCTATTCACTCGCACTGGCTAAGAAGCCAATTCCACACCTCTGGCAGTCGGGACCCGTTTAAATCCCCATTTCCATGTAAACACTGCTCCTCCTCAGGTGCAGGTTCAGTCTGCAGCGATCCCCGAGCTGCTGCTGCAATGCAGGTTTCTCACTTTGCAGCACGCTTGTCCTGCAGGCACAATAATGTGCATTTTCACCCTGGGGAAGGCAAAGCAACCTTTTATGGCTGCAGCTCCCGGTGCTACAATAATGAGATTGGCATTTCCTGCTGGCAAATGAGGGGAGCTCTGTGGCTCCTGAGCACAGCGCTCCCCCCGCGCCCCTGTCCCCTCCCTTGCCTCCCCTCCAGGAGAAGGAGAGCTGGATGAAGAGCACTGGGGACAGCACTTCCCAGACTGTGCCGGCCAGCAGCAATCTCCGATCGACATCCAGAGGAGAAAAGTGAGGTACAACCCCCTGCTGCTGCAGCTGGAGCTGGGTGGCTACGATGGGCCCGTGCAGGGGCAGCTCAGGATGACCAACAATGGCCACTCGGGTAAGGCTGGGGGTGTCCGGCTCAGGAACAGATTTTCTGGTTTAGCTGTGGAAATGCATTCACACACAATGCCCTCTTCTTGAACTCACCTCACTTGGCCATCTCACTTCATTCTGCTCTCTTAGGTTTGCTATTTTCCTCAATCACCCAGGAGAGCTCTCCAGAAATACATAAGTAAACCTGGCAAATAAAGGGCAGTTAGATTTCTGCAAGGTGTTTTCTCTGTTGGACATGAAAAGGGGATGAAATGCAGCTGGAGAACTCCAGCATGGCCTTTCCTTTAATTCCAGTGAGTGGTGTTTGGGGCTCACTGACTTCTCTCTGCATTCAGAAAAATGCATCTCCTGGCCTGTGCGTTAATGAGAAGTGACAGGAAGGGAAACCTTTGCATGCCAGGTTTGGCTGGACGTGGGTCACCCAGAGTACACCACGGAGGAGGATCCCTCCCTCACAGCCACAGGATTGGTATTTTGGGGCTCAGGAAGGGAGATTGAAGCACAGCACATGTTAAAAGCCTGGCCTTTGGCTACACAGTTTCAGGGCAAGGCTTATAATTTAGGAGATCCCAGATTCCCCTGCTGCAATCTGTAATTCATTGCCTAAATTATTCATCAGCTGGCACTGCTGGGGTGATGCCTTTGGACTACAGATGAGCAGTGAGAGAATCTCCTGACGGCTGCAGCGGAGAGAGGATGAGGGGTTTTGGGAGGTGTTGGGGATGTGAAGCTGTCAGCTCTTGAATCCTGCCCAGCAGCTCTTTCTTGCCCTCAGTAACAAAGAGAACACGGTGGGAAGGCAGGGCACTGGAGTGGAGAGAGACAAATGCCAGCAGAGGAAGACTGTTGTGGTTGTGTTTCTGAAAATTGTAACTCCTTTTGTGTGGCCGCACAGACTCAGCGTTCAGCTCGAAGCTCTCGTGTCAGCACTGCTGCCCTGCCTGCCTGGACATTAATTCTTGCAGGTTTAGCTTTTTAGACTGCATGTGTGTATTTGCCCATTCTTTTGTTAACTTCCCAACAATGATTTTCTGATGCGGGGCAGTTTCCTAAAGCACAAAGACAAACGACTGTCCCTATTCACAGCTCCTGTGAGTCAGGCTGGGTTTTTCTACTGGCTTCAGTGAGATGGGACAGGGCAGCAGAACCTCTCAGGGAAAACACTCAGCAGATCTGAAAGGGACGGGAGAGGGATTTATCAGCAGGGCTCTCCTTACAGGCTCCCAGAGCCAAACCCCAAATGTCTCACCCAGGAAACCAGGTTCATTTCCCTGTAGCTGTGTTGGCACCAGGCTAAATCCTGCCTGGTAGGGCCTGTTTGCTGTGCTGTGAGTCTGATGCTCTCTCACAGAGAGCCTTGGCTTAGCAAAGCCTTTTGTACTTGGACCTTTCAAAAGGGGTTGGTCCCCCAGCTGGTAGCGAGAACAAGCACAGCTCTGAAAAATTAAAATGTCATCCACGTGTGCATCTTCCTCCAGGAGCAGATTTAACTGGGACCTCAAGCACAGCCCCGGCTGATTCTCCTCCTCCTGGCAGGGCCAGAGCACAGCAGGGCTGGGGCACTGCCAGCTCAGGGCAGTCACGCTTCCCACTCACCCCCACATGGGTGAAGAGCAGCAGCAAACCAGGATATTCCCTGCGTTTGTGCTCGCAGCAAATATTTGCTTAGAATATCTCAGAGGAGCCTTAAGCTTGTTACAAACTCACAGTTCCACTCCCTGGCTGTGTTTTGTAGAAAGCAGAAACCCCGGTGAGGTGCTTGAAGTAAATAACTCTCATTATGGAAGGCAGTCAGCAGGGAACTTATGAAAAAGGTAGATTTTTTTTATCCCTCCCACTCTAGACCCTTTGGGATATTACCAGGAAACATGCTTTCATCTTGTCTGTCTACAAACAGTTCACAAACAAAAGAAACTCCTCAGAAACCTAAACTATGACTAATGAATAATATGCTGTGCTGCATTTTGCAAGGATAGTTGCTAGTTTTTATAACGTGCTGGGGGCTTCCATTTAGATGAGGCAATTCTCCACTTTCACTCCTAGATTCATTAACATAACCTATGATTTCTGGCAGTGAATTAGCAGAAGACAAAGGGATTGTGACTACTCCTTGGCAAGGAGAAGAAAAGAGGTTTGTCTCCACAAATCCTTCAAGCAATGACGCAGCCTTTTCAAACCTGCAGGGCTCTCCCCGTGTGCCTGGGCCTCAAAAATGCAGAGTCCAGAGCACTGGGAATTATGGTAACAGATGAGACCATTCAGTGTTGATTCCTACTCCCCTTTTGTGCCTCGGGAAGGACGTGGTTAACAGATCTGTGCAAGGTGTGCAGTGCTGGGTGAGAGCAGAGCACTGGAGCCTTTCCTCAGTGCCTGACACCAAACCCAGAGCTGCCCAGGGAGGAGGAGGCTGCAGGCACTGCTGAGAGCCCAGCCCTGCTTGTGCCTGGTGTGCTGCACCAGCCTGAGCCCAGGAAGGGTTTTAAGCACACCCGGCTTTAAAGTTCAGTGTTTCTCCTCCCATCACAAGCTCAGGACTGTGCCTGCCCAGCTCAGGGGTGCCACTGGCACTGCAGGGACCAGCACAGGGGTGGGCACGGCTGCACCCCCTGTCTCCAATCCCCTTGTGTTGCAGTTCAGATCGATTTGCCACCCACCATGAACATCTCCAGAGGGCTCCCAGGTGTCTACACAGCCGTGCAGATGCACCTGCACTGGGGTGGGCTGGACCTGGAGACCAGTGGCTCGGAGCACACCATCGATGGGATGAGATACCTGGCCGAGGTGCGAGGGGCTGCGGGGAGGGGGCTCCGGGCCTCTCACTCTGGGAACCTGGCAGCTGCAGCCCCCAGAGCCTGCAGGAAGCAGTGCAGAGGCCCGGGGGAAACCAGGGCTCCCACAAGGGCGGGTGGCCGGGGCAGTGGGAGGGCTGAGCCCGATGGTGCTGGCACGGGAGGTGCCAAGAAAAGCCGGGGCAAGAGCACTCGTGTCCTTCAGAGCTGGAGCTGCTCCCCCTCAGTCACCACAGACCTGTAAACCCAAAGTGCCTTTGGCCTGGTGTGAGGCACCCACAGCAGGAGCTGGGGTGGTGGCTGTCCCTTCAGCCTGTCCCTCTAAAGCACGCAGGAGCCGCTCGTCACTTCTTGCTGAGTGACCCCATCTCTCTCCCGACAGCTGCACATTGTCCACTACAACTCTGCCAACTACTCGAGCTTTGAGGAAGCCAGAGACAAGCCCCAGGGGCTGGCTGTGCTGGCCTTCCTGTACACGGTAGGTGCGAGCCAGGCTGGGGGCAGGGGGCACTGCCCGTGCTCAAACCTCCCCCGGGCACAGGGTTTGTGCAGCTGTCCCAGGCGTGGTGTCTGACACATCTTCAGGAAGCTGTGCTGCTTCCCTGGGCCATCTGGGCTTCACAAGCACCAGCCAACACCACTTGGGAGCCCCAGAAAACTGCCCCATATCTTGTATTATATATATATATATATATATATATATAAAAAAAAGAATATCAGGTGTGGCACCTGGAGTTTCCCTGCTGTGCCTCCAAGCCTTGCTCTGCTTTGCCAGTGGGAACACTTGATTCAGTGTGGATTTAAAGTAGTAAAAAAGAATCCTGTTCACTATTCTACCCAAGCTGTACAAACCCCACCATGCCTGGCACTGTCCAGCCTGTAAGGAGGTCAGTGGCGGCGATTGTTTTCTT
>VYXC01002458.1:90161-115600 GCA_013397175.1 Platysteira castanea | reverse complement strand
CTCCCTGGTGCCCCCTGTGCCTCCCTAGTGTCCCGTGTGCCTCCGTGTGCCTCCTTGTGCCTCCTTGTGCCTCCCCGGTGTCCTGTGTGCCTCCTTGTGCCTCCCCGGTGGCACCCAGGTGTGTGCCAGCCCTGCCTTTGCAGTGCCAGCCGGGACCCTGGGCTCAGGTGTGTCTGTGCCCAGGCCGGGTGGGAACGGCTCCGGCTGTTCGGGCACCGCATGGAGGAGAGAAGCTGCATTTTAGAACAAAGGGTTTGCTCAAACCAGCAAACGTACCTCGTGTGGGTGCCAGCCTTGTGTAAGTCCAGCTGTCTGGTTGCTCTAGCACAGTGTCATCCGGAGGAACTCACCCTCAGGCTGGACCAAATCCAGATGCAGCTCCAAGACATGAAGAGAGAGTTGCTGAATGGACTGAGCCACGGTCAGCAGGGCATGGGCTCCTCATCCTCACAAGGTAAGCTGCACTCAGCCCGTGCTTCTCACCCGTGTGGCTTTTTGGTTATCTCAGGTACGAAATCCAGCACCTTTCCAGCTTTCTACTTCCCCGTGGAAAACATCGAGAGCTTTGTGGAGGTTCACCCCCTCCGTGCCATGTCCCTGCAAGCCTTCACCCTGTGTTTCTGGAGCAGAGCCCAGCCGGCCGGCAGCCAGACCGTCCTGTCCTACTCCACTGGGGACAGCGACCACGAGCTGCTGGTGACCGTGGGCGCAGAGCTGGGGCTGTGGATCGGGGGCCACTTCCTCAGCTTCCCCCTGCGCCACGAGGCCCAGGGCTGGCTGCACCACTGCGTGACCTGGGCCTCCCAGGAGGGAACGGCCAAGCTCTGGCTCAACGGGGCGGCTGGCAAAGCTCAGAGTGTCCAGAAGGGCTACGTGAGCCGGGCTGGGGGGACACTCGTGCTGGGCAAGGACAGGGACGCCCTGCTGGGGACGTTCTCCAATGGCTTTGCGGGGCGCATGGCGCAGCTGAACCTGTGGAGCCGCGTGCTGGGCGCTGCAGAGGTTCGGGCGCTGGCGCTGTGCAGGGCGGGGCAGCTCAGGGGGGACGTGGTGGCCTGGGGACAGACCCCCATGGCCCTGCTCGGGGGGGTGCTCCTGGAGAACGACACCAGCTGCCACTGACCCCAGCCTCTGGGTTTTTTCTCAAGAGAATCCGAACTGTTTGTTGGGAAAACTGAGATTGTTTGCTTGTTTCTGCTCCTGCTTTGTGCAGGCTCACTGTGCACCTGCTGGTGCTCCGGGGTGTTTTTCCAAGAAAGCAAAGCCCCCATCAGTGAGATAGAGGCAAAGAACTGCAGGATTTGGCACAGTCCAGCACCCTGGGTTGTCACATCCCTGCCAAGGGGTTGATTTAGATCCCCATACATGGATCTTTCTTCATGCCAAAGAGCTGCTCTCTGGTCAAAGGAGCCACTTTCTCAAATAAAATTTCTTTCCCATCCTTCGCCGAGTCTCAGTTTCTCACCATCTTCCCTGCATGTGTCCTTCTTCTGTTTGTCACCACCAGCTCACCACCCCTTCCCTCGCAGCCGAATCCCACAGGAAAGGGGGTGTAAAGCCCTGGCAGGTCCTAGGACAGGTTCTGTGCAGTCTCTGTGTCTTGGCTGAGGACACGACTTTGCCTTCTTTTCTGTAGTGGATGTAGAGACAGAGCACAGCAACAGCTCCTTTTCCAACACTTACATATCACAAATTTGGGGGCAGGGATATTATGTATATGAGCTAATTTTCTAAGGTTAAAGTGAATTGTGAGGGATTCTCCATCAACCACACAAAATCTGTGCCAGGCTGTTCAACAACTCTGCTTTTTTCAAAACAGAGGGCAGCACACTGATATAACAAATTAAATTTAATTTCCCCTTGCTGGACCCTCAAACACACAGGTGACAGTGGCTCAGAGGAACTCAGTGCACTCCTTGCACACGGCTGCCCCACAACCCGCCCAAGGGCTGGCTCCTGTCCCCAGGAGGTGCCAGTCAGGACACCAGGGACACGCATGGCCTCGGGTCATCGGCTACTTGGTCACAGACCTGAGCTGGCTGAGGACATTTCCCTTGCCTTGGGACAAGAGGAGGACTTGGCAGCGTCAGGTTTGTGGCTGGATTTGATTTTAAATGTCTTTTCCAGCCCCAGCAGTTGCGTGATTCTCAGATCAGCATCAGCAGAGGAGGAATCCCTGTATTTGTGTTCCTGCTGAGCAGATCCTGGCAGGCCAACACGGCTGGGTCACATCTCACTGCTGGAGAGGGCTTTCCTCTCGTCCTGCTTGCCGAGGGGGAAGGAATCTTTAGGCTCTTTGCTCTCCTGAATCTCCACTTTGTTCCTCTTGGCCATGATCCTGTTGATTTCCATGAAGGTTTTATTCTTGGTCTCAGGGACAATAAAGAAGATGTAAAGCATGGTGGCAATGCAGATGGCACAGAAGATGAGGAAGCTGTAGGGTCCCAGCCCAGCCTAGGGCAGTGACAGGAGAGAGCAGGGATCAGGGCCACATTCCAGGTGGGAATTACCTGCTCTGGACACGCTGAACCCTGCACTGGGTCCTGGGAACCAGGGAGGGCCTTCACAGCTCCCCAAAGCCTCTCTGCGAGAGCACAGGGGTGAAGAGGCCGATTTTCGGGCGAGGTTTTGCCCTGTGGCTGGTTCTTACCTCCATGTAGAGGAACACCAGCCCCACGGTGAAGTTGCTGAGCCAGTGCACAGAGCCCCCCACCATGAAGGCCGCGGGTCGGGACGACTGCAGGAACATCTCCGTGATCATCACCGCAGGAATGGGACCTGCGAGGCAGCTGCAGGTGAGGAAACCCCAAAGGCCATCCCCTCGCTCGGAATTCCTAATTAGGCTGCTCATTTCAGTGGCAGACAATGGTTTCTAACTGCCAGTGTTCAGAAGCACCCAGTAAATTGAACAAGGATTAAATTCAAAGAAAACAACGGGGCAGTTAAATGACCTGCACGGGGCACGGCCACACGGAGATGAAATCCAGCCTCCCTGGATGAGCTCCACAAAGGTTTTGGTTTGAAATTGAGCACAACCCTTGGCTTTACCCAGCTTGTGGGGGAGACTGGGCAGGCTGTGGGTACTCACTGGGGCCAATGGCGTGTCCAATGATGTAGACAATGACACAGGCTATGCTGAGGTAGGACATCCAGGAGACAGTGGCCTGCAGGGGTTGAATCACAGGTCAGATGTGGTTCCTGTCTGAATATCACCAGCACACTCAGGGCACTGCTCCCAGTGAGATTTGAGGGCGTTCTGAAGGCAGTGCCACCCTCCAGTGCCAGGTGTGTCCATCATCAGACACAGAAATCCCAGCCTGGTACGATCCCTGCTGCCAAAGGGAGGCAGCAGCAACTCTGAACGTGACGTCCTGGAGGGAGCATTCAGGAGCACAGCTTTCCCTGCCTTTACTCTTGGTAGATGTACAAGCACAGAGACCTTTCACACTGTCCCCTCCTCCCCAGGGTGTAGAAGCATCCCCAAAATATTCCAATGGCCCTGGGGAGTCCAGAAATCACGGCCGGGACCGCCTGAGCCGTTCAGACACACCTGGAGATTGAGGGCCAGAGTTAGCACTGCACAGGAGGCAGAGCACAGCACAAAGCCAGCCAGGAGAAGCATCCTCCTCCCCAGGGACTCCACGATGAAAACCTGGAAGAGACAGGAGAGGGGTGGCACCAGGGGCTCAGCACTTGCTGCAGGTGTTTCATTCCAAGGGCACCGCAGGGCATCTGCCATGGAAGGCACCTCCCAGCAAACCGAACTCTCTAGTGGAAGGTTTTGGGACGAGATGATCTTTAAGGTCCCTTCCAACCCAAACCACTCTGTGACTGTAGGATTCCACGAGCACAACCCTAACTCAAGCAGGGATGGGGGAGACTGCACAAGCCTGAACCCGGAGAGCGCCAGCACAAACTCACAGCAAGCAGGGTCATGACGACGTTGATGGCGCCCGTGGACACCGTGACGAACTGGATGCTGCTGCTGGCCACCCCTGCTGACTCGAAGATTCTGTCTGCGTAGTAGAACACCTGCAGCAGAACCACAGCTGTGTTCACACGTGGCCAGAGGCAGAACACGGGAATCCCCTTCTGGCTGCTTTAAATCCTGGCACTGGTGCCCAGAGGCCTGAGGATGGGATTGGTCCCTTTCTGGAGACACTGGTGTTTGGGTCTGGGCACAAGCACTCTAAAAACATCCCAGTCATCCCTAACAGGGCAGCTTGACCCTGTGCCTCGTCCATGGATGTGGTCCTGGCCAGGGTCAGTCCCCCACCACGTGGCACTGGGTGTGTCCTGGTTGAAGGGGCACTCCCAGGTTTTCTCTCCCGTGCCAGCACTGCCCCCATCACCCCCTCTGCAGTCCCACCCCTTTGTTTGTACCCCCCTGGCCTTCCCCACTCACCCCATTGACCCCCGAGAGCTGCTGGCCCATCATCATGACGATGATGGAGATGAGCTGCCACCTCAGGCCCCTGAAGGTGCAGAGGCTGAGCACGGAGAACTGCCCCTCCTCCTTCTCTGACCGGTCCTCCTGGGACATCTCCTCTATCTCATCGTCCATGTCCTCCCAGCCCCTCAGCCTCTGCAGAGCTGGTGGGGAGAGCAGGGTGAGCTGTGGTTTACAGAGAGCTGTCCTGCTTCAGTCTGAGACAGAGCAGTGGGTGACCCTGGGCAGCAGAGCTTCCCTGGTGGGAACCTGGGGGTCCACACACGCAGGGAAAGGAGCAGTGTTCCAAGAGTTCCACCCCCCCAGCAACACGTCAGTGGAGAATTTCACACTCCCTTGCTGTCAGCCACGTGCCACAGTCAGATCCAACCCACCCCAGCTCCCCGTCCATGGAAGGAGGGGCTGTACCTCTCCGTGCCTGCTCTTCGTTGCCCTTTTGGATGAGCAGGTACCTGGGGCTCTCGGGGAAAAAGGGCAACGTCAGGAGCTGAATCAGGGATGGGATCCCAGTGAGCCCCAGCAGCACAGGCCACCCTGCAGCAAGGACAGGAGATACCAGCTGAGAGAAATCCTCCCCCTGCAGAGCCCACAGGGGTCCTGGGCCAGAGCTTTACCTTCAGCATTGCCAAGGATGCTGCTGAGACCGAGGATCTGAGCTACGAGGATGCCAACGGTGATGAAGAGCTGTGGGACCACCCCAACAGCACCTCTCAGGTTTTTGGGGGACATTTCTCCAAGGAACATGGGAACCACATTGGAAGCCAGACCTAGCAGTTAAGAGAGCAGTGTTAGACATGCAGCTCTGATTTCCCATGAGGAACAAAAGAGATTCCTGGTGAGCCACAGGACGTGCAGAAACTTCACCTCAAACCCTTCTGCTTTGAGTGCCTGCATTACCAGCTGCTGGGCAGCAAAGCATTTTTGGAGTCTGACAGGGTTAGCAGGAGCCTGCCTTGCCTACAGAGCCAGCAGATGATTTGGGGGCTCTCAGTGCTCATCCTCCTAAAAGCAGCTTTCCCCCAGCAGGGTCTGCCAGGAACAGCACGAGACACACAAAATAAAACTGGGCTGCTTCAGGTTTGGAAGCAAACTCCAAGTGTAAGAGAGGAACTTTTGGTTCCTCTGAAACAAGAAGAGGAATCAGTATTCAAACACGCCGATGTGAAAGTGGAAGGAAATGACTTTGTGACAGCTTTTAAAAATTCCCTGCTCAGTAATGCAGTGCTGAGAGCTTTGCTGGTCCGAGGTGGCTTGCAGGTGGCTTGCTGGGATAGGTGTTTATGCTCTAATAAGGACACCAGGGACAGGGGTTATTTTGAGGAACGTTCTAGGGCTGCCCACAGTGACCCCAGGGAGGTGCCAGCTCCTGTGCTTACGCTGTAAATCCTGGCCACCCCCAAATTCCTGGAATCAAATGACCACGGCAGACTCTTATCTGACATTTCTAGAGTTCCTGGGCTTCAGGAGCCGGGGTTACCGTGGTGATCAGGCTGATATTTGAAAGCTAAAAGGCTGGAAAGGCACAGAAAGAAGTGCCACCAGTGCTGGAGGGTGGCACTGGGATCCTCCCAGATCCTCCCCAGGCACAACGTCCACAGTTCAGGTGAGGTCAGCCTGAGAAGGACAGGTCAGGGCAGCCAGGCTGGATTTGTTTGTGGGTTATAAATAACTGGGAAGAGGGATCACATTTAACAAGACCCTTAGCATTTATTCAAGCTCCAGTGCTGAGAGCAGCTGCCAGGTTTAGGAGAGTCAAAAGCCAAAATAAAATCATTGGACTAAAAAAAACGGAAAACAAGAAACTGGCTTGGGAAAGCCACTCAATCTGTACATGCAGCAATTACAATTGGTGAGCTAAGGCAGGAAATTTGTCTTCACAGGCTGTCCCAGCTCATTAACAAACCATGGCGTGTGCCAGTCTCGCCAGCCCAAAGCCAATTAATCGAGCCTAAATGCTCTTAGGACCCTTACAGACCTGGCTCTGCTGGGGTACCCAGCACGGCTCTGTTTGTCCCCTGTTACTGCAGCTCCAATAAAGCCACTTCCAGCAGCAGCACACAGATACCCTTGGCTTCCCTCTATCCCTGCAGGAAATCCAGTGGCTCGGAGCCCTTTGCTCTCCCTTTTAACATTTCTTTTCTCCTGCAGGAAGAACATTCAGTTCCAGGACTGGATTACTGGATCTGGCAATGGTTTTGATGGATTACTCTGGTTTTGTTGAAAAGGAAAAAAAGTGGACTATGTGCTTCAAGTTGTCTGGGAAAACAGCTTATCCCCAGCAGGTTTGCTGGCTGTGGGAGCTGCAGTGCCCAGCAGATGTTTATTGCTGCATTTACAGACACACATCTCCTCCCTACAGCTTCAATTGCAGCCCCAGGGCCATTATCTCCTGAAGATCTTTAGTGCTTCTGCAGCACTGCTAAAGCACAGCCTTGTCATGCAGGTTCTGAATCATTTGTGTGCTACCTGTGAAAGCATCTGCTGGGAGAATAAAACACCTTTACACAGCCCAGGGAATATTTAGTGCTCTCCCTTTACCATCCACTTACCAGCAAATATTCCCATGATAACACGGGAAAGGATGATTACTTCAAAGGTTTTTGCTAGCTCTGAGGTTCCCATAAGGATTGCAGCAGCGATGGAGAAGAGGTTATTTATCAGCAAAGTGCCCTTTCTGCAGAGTAACAGGGGAGGAGACAGAGTCAGCAGGGCGTTTCTAAGCTGCAGAGATCCCCTCTGTGTCACGCTGTCCAAAACTCAAATTAAGCACCATCCCAACCACTGAGCAAGGAGAAAATGGCAATTGTCACATTCTCCCTGCAGGCAGAGAAGGCTTCCAGAAAGAAGTGAAGTTTCTCGGGACACCTGAGCAGCAGGAGCTGGGCCTGATCCGGGCTCCCAGGACTTTCCTCCCTGCTCTGCCCGGCTCAGTGCCCAGCCCCAGCCTGGACTGGCCACAGCAGAACCACAGAAATTCCTGCACACCGGGGAGACAACGCTTGTGGCTGAGCCCTGCAATTCACCCTCACCCCACCTGCTGCAGCCTCAAGGTGAGAGTGGCAATTCCATGTCCCGAAGGGCTGGGCCAGGTGCAATCCCCATGGGATGAGTTTGATCTGATCCCAAAGCTGGGGCAGGACCTCGGCCACGGCTGCCACGTACCGGCCGCAGTTGTTGACCAGAGGCCACACCAGGAGGGACCCAAAGAAGCCCCCCAGGGGGAACATGGACACCGTGAGGGACCAGAGCAGTGTCCTGAAGCTGCTGTCCATGGGCGCTCCAGTCCTGTCCAGGTAGGTCCTGTTGTAAAAGTCTTGCATGTACTGGAATGAAACACAAAGCTTGTTTAGAACAATAAATACCAATAGATAGAACAATAAATACCAAAGAATAATTTCATGCCAGATAACAACGAGTGCCATAAAGCTCTAAACAACAGTCTTGATAAAAAACCAGATTGGGTGAGCAGGGAAATGAATACGAGAGAGGGATGGAGAAGGGGGTGGATAACTCCAGGGTGTCCTGCCCCACAGGATGTGCCTGGTTCCCAGAGGGGAGGCAGCCCACGGCTCATCTGCCCCGGGCACTGAGAGGGGACAGGCCCCTGCCCACAAACACCCACCAGGCACATTTAATGTTCACCACGGTGCCCCTGCCCTGCTCCCAAGCCCAACCCACCGGGGCAGGAGAGTTGATCACAGACACGTTGTAGCCGTACTGGAAGGAAGAGCCAAATGCAGAAATCAGAGCTACCAGGGCCAGGGAGAGAGTCATTTTCTGCAGAGGGAAAGAAAAAAACATAAACACCACCTTAGGAGTGGGCCCGGCTTTTAGGCATTAATAACATTCAGTAAAAACAAAGAAATACCCAAAGTCTTGCTGTCTGTGTTTTTCCCTTCATTTTACTGTGCATAAAAGCCCAATGGGTTATTTCCATTACAGCTCATTTTGTTCTGCTTGATATGCCCACAGCCATCACAGTAATTCACTCTGCTTTGCTGGTTTTGATGAATCATTTGTGTGATTAATTTTTTTTCAAGTTATCATTCTTAAAACACCACCCCGCAAGGAAAAAGGTTGTATGCAATTATTCTTTTTCCAACGTGCAAATTGGGTAGTGGAATAACACAGGATATTGGCACAGGAAAGCTTTAAAAAGTGATTTTGCATCAAGTGGCAAAATCCCTTTCCTGTTCCTTTTTTCTTGCTCTGTATTTTGGGATAGAGCTATTTATGGATCTAACTGATTGCCACTGAAGCCAGTTAGAACTTATCCAAGCAGCTCACGGATGCTCTGGCCCAGGGGTACAAGAGCTGCACTTTGCACTTGGGCAGGGGAGGTGAATCTGAATCGCCATCTGGAGCAGGATCAAACCTCCTGCTGTGGGCACACATTCCCGGCCTTACAAACAGCTCCAAAAACTCGCTTTTCACAACACTTCAGTTGCTGTTCAGCCCCCAGGCTGTGTTGACAGAGCTGGGTTGTTGGGGTTTTGTGCGGCTGGGTTTTATAGCTCACTAATGCACCTCACTGCTGCCGCCGCATCAATAAAGTAATTTTTCATTTCCGTCTCGTTTGCTGCCACCGTCACCAGCCCTAATGGCTGCGAGGTTTTCCATCCCAGCACTCAGCTCAGCTCCCACATGAGGGCTCTGTCCTTTCCTCGACTGAACATTTGTCCAAACAGCTGCTGGTGCTGCTTTCCACTCCTCAGAACCTCGGGCAGTTCAGCTCCAGGGATCTGCAGAGTTTAAGGTGTTACGGGAGATCGAAATTCAAGTCGGTCTCAGACAGAGGATCAGGAGGAAGCTGAGGCTTCCAGGTCCATTTTCTAGGAGGAGACTGCTGACATTCTCTCATTGGTGATGAAAAGCAGCTGCCTTGCTCCCATTAACCAAATCCCAGGAGCTCAAAAGAGCCACTGGTGTTAATTATTGACATCCAGCACTTTCAGGAAAACCTTTGGCATTCCCCAGCGTCGAGTTGTGCAAGACTCCCCAAACACTGCTGTGAAAGGCAGCCCCATCCAGAAGCATCTGCAGCCTAAAACTGATTAGAAGGTAGGAAAGAAAACACACACAGAAGGGAAAAGGGGCACAGAAGTTACGGGGTGGGAGAGCTGCAGACAATCACGAGACTCGGTGCAACACTGCGCTGCAGACAGACACAAACTGGCTTCAAGAACAGAAACATCTCTGCTCTCCCTGTGGCTGTCTCAGCCCAAAACATCAGGGTCTTTTCCTCTCTTTACAGGTACCCACAGGTCTCCAGTGCTTATTCTGGATCCCTGCAGGAGACTCAGGTTGGAAGTAGGCAGCCAACATACTCACCCCCTTGGCACCCTCTCTGCCCTCGGAGCCCTCCTGCTTCTGTCCTTTCAGCTCCATGCTGGTGTGTGAATCTCAGAGCTGAGCACGGGTTCTTCCAGCCAAGGCAGCCACGGCAGCCCCGGCAGTGGATGGAAACGCCCTGCACAGCAAAACCCCTTCTGTGATCCTCCAAACACATCCAGTCACTGGCAGCTGCTCTCAGCCGGGGTAAGGCACTGAGCTGATCATTCCCTCCCTCTGCCTGACTGCCCCATGTCTGCAGTTCAGTTTTCTTTCAAGTCTGTCGCCACTGTCAGATGTTCTTTTACCAGATCCTGTCTCAAACAGAGGTGCTGCCCAGTTCCAGGGGACTCTCCACACCAGAAGGGGCAGACTTAGCACCAAAGTCACTAAACTGAGCCCGTTTCCCCCGGTATCTCTGCATGGACAAGGTGAGTCTGCAGAGCTGCAGCTCCTGGGCAGCTGTGGATGGCACAGCTGGAGATGTTGCCCAGCAACTGCAGCATCAGGGAACAGAAGCCCTGGCAACAGAGAGGGTGCTTGCCCCGAGCCACAGCACTGCAGCCCAACCCCTGCAGCCACAGATTCCCATCTGCTGCTGTCCTACCTCGCACAGACCAGCTGGCTCAGGCCCTCCTGCACTCCCCAGGGCTCATCCTCCCAGAGCTGGGGCTGTGACAGAGCCTCCTCCAAAGCACTGGGGTTCCTTTCCCTCCTCAAGCAACCACGTGCTGCTGGCTCGGTATTAACCTCCTCTGCTACAGGCTTGCTTTAACAGCCCAGGACCTTGTTAATCATCCACTACAACTCCTGGGGTTTATCAGAGACACGCAAAGATCACAGACATCCCCAGCAGCCAGAGAAACTGGATCCAAACCTCCTGTTTATTGGTCTGTCTACCTCTACCAGCCAGCTCAAAAAAAAGGCATTCCCTTGAGCAACAGCTCTTTCCCACGTGTCCTGCACGCCTTCCCTGGCTGGCTGCAGCATCCCTTCCTACACGTGGAAGCATCATGCCCCAAAGCAGGAAGAGGAACAGAGCCCTGCTGCTCTCAGGGTGGTGGAATTTAGTCCCCAGACTTCTCGGCAGTTCTCTTTTACTGCATTTGTTCTCAGTGAATAACCTGAAGCTTACTGTTCCCACGTGTCCTGATGGGGATCACACCTCAAGGACGCTCCTGTGTCACAGCTGCGGAGCCCACAGCTCACTCAGCAACTCCTGTTGTCCTCACCTTTACAGATCTTCAGGCAAGAGGGAAAATTCTGCCCCAGAGGTGGGGAAAGTGCAAAGAGGACAAATTTCCTTCATGGAATTTCAGTTCTTTAAAGACAGTATCAACCTCTGGGAGCTCTGGGCAGAATGACAGCTGCTCTGACACTCAGTAAATACAGGAAAATTCTCTACCATGGTCTTTAAACTCTGCTCCTGAACTTGAAGAAATAGTCTTGAAACATACAGGAGTCAAGGAGAACACATATGTTTGTCATCACAAACCCTTCATCAGAGTAAATATTTGCTTATGGCAGCAGAACAGTTTGAATATTTTCCAAACGCAGCAAGGATCTGGTAACAGCATCTGTAAGGTTGTAATTGGCACTGGGATGATGCTGGAAGAGGTCGATGAAGGGAGACAGGACAGTAAATCAGCTTCTTGGGTTTTCAAAGCAATTGCAGGGGTGTGACATCTTCAGCAGCTGGGATCCTGTTGGACTCGGGCAAAGGACAGAGCCAGCAACAAGAAAAAGCTGATTTTACAGGTGTTTTACAAGCACATTTTCCATTTCAGCTGCAGGATACACCAAGGTTCTTATCTGCTCTTCACCCCAGACTGTGCTTGCCTGGAGACTTTAACTCCGCTCTGGTGTCCCCTCTGCCCTCACCCACCTCATGGTAAGAGTTCCCCTTTATTTATCTCTTTACTCTCAGCCTAATGTTCCGTGCTCAACGCTGCATCCTATGAAACCCTGATAACTTTGGGGGAAAAAAATGATTAAGAGGGCAAGCTTAGTTTCCAGGACAGTAAATGTGCTGGAGGACGTTAGTGGTGAGCTCTAAAAGGTGACGTTTGAGCAGGAGCTGGCAGCCAGCCATGCTGCAGAGTGCTCACTGCAACGCCCACCCTGAGGAGACATCCCACAGAACACGGCCAAGAGTGACACCAGCACCTTCTCACCTGCATTTCGGGAAGGAATCGCATGTTCAGGCAAGGCCAGCTCAGTACTCTGGGCCCCTGAGCTACAACGGGCCTTGGGGTGAAACAAGGATTTAAGGAATAAATAATCTGCCTGAAAATAAATCACACACAGACACTGCTTTATCAGCTGTACAAATGGCTCCCAATCACACAAGGATTTGGCAGTCTGGTCCTCCAGCAACAGGAAAGGGCTGGATCCATGAGAACTCTGCAGGGAACAGCAGCAGAGCTGCAGCTCTGGAACCAAGAACCAAACCAGATCCTCTTTTTGCTGCACAAATGCAACGCTGGGCATTGTCCCGGTAAAGAAACAGAACTTTATTTTGCAAAAGTTGGAGAAAATACTTTAAAAACAAGCAAGTGCGGAGCTGTGAGTAAGGTAAAACATTCTCTCCAAACAGCAACCAAAGCCCCATCCCCTCCCCATGTGATACCACACCCCCAAGGCCCAGCAGAGCAGAGCAGCTCTGGGGCTCAGAGCCAGGCTCTGTCCTGCTCCTGGCACGGGCTGTCCCTGCTGGAGCCTGGGGCTACATCCCGAAATCCCTGAGCACCAAGGGAGCCGGCAGGGCTCCGATTCCCTCAGGGGACAGTGCCATGTGCCACCACAAACCCAGCGGTGACGGCCCCCAGCCACCAAGGAGGAGGGAGAAACCATCCCGAGGAGCCGTCCAGCACCAGCACAAGCCAGACTGGTTGGCACAGTGCTGTCCACGTCCAAGAGAAGAGCAGGAGCCAGGCTGGATCTCCTGGGAAGGCTCGCACCCCGCGGCTGGAATCCCTGCCCAGCACAGTCCGTCCAGCAGCTCCCGAGGTTCTCCTGTCCCCACGGTGTCCTTCACCCCAGAACTCACCACGCGTCGGCCTCGTCAGGCAGAAAAGCGAAACCCCACACAAGTTTTGGGGTTTGGAGGGTGAGGAGAAGGAGGGGAGATAAGCCGGGAGTAGAGCCGAGCAGTCTCTGCCAGAGGGTCCCGAGCACAGCGGAGGAGCAGAGGCTGCGGTGTGCGGTGGGGAGCAGCGGGAGCTCTCCTCTGCCCAGCCTCGCCAGCCGCGCTTTCCCCGGGCTGCAGCTCCCTCTGTGGGGCTCCGGCTCCATCCCGCACCTGCACAGAAGGAGGCACGGTCACGCCCGGGGCTGTCCCACCGGTTTGCCGGGCCCAGGAGAACAGGCTGCTGCGGCTCAGCGTGCCGGGGATGTCCCCTTGCAGCAGCTGAACAGACTCAGCCTGGCAGCCCAGCCCAGCCTCGGCCCCTCCTGAAACATCCCTGCTAAAATCTCCCAGCCCGTGCCAGAGAAGAGGCTGGGGACACCTTCAGAGCCAGCTGAGGCACCTCAGCTGCACTCACCCCTGGTCCGGGACAGAGGGGGCCCTGCCAGGAGCAGCCAGGCACTTCCACTCCCCTTCCCTGCTGTTCTCCTCTGTTCGTATTTCAGCTGCCCTCAGCTCCAGAGTTAGGAGCCACAGACATTTCTAAGAGCTTTCCCTGTTGGCTGTTTTTCTCTCTGTGGCCTCTCTGATGTGAGGATGTCAGAGATGTCCCAGGTTTGCCCCGTGTGTCAGTGCAGGTGCTGCTGCCCAGAGCTGGTGTTTACATCCCAGTGCTTCCCCGAACCCCTGGGGCTGGAAGTGTAACCCTGGCACGTTGCTCCAAAAGCATTTCTCAGAGCTCTGTAATGGAAAAAGGCAAACTGAGAACATGGGATCTGTTTTGATTATTTTTTGTGTTGTTTTTTCTGCTGTTTTGTTTTCCCTTAAGCCAAGTCGGTGACAATTTTACTTTCTGTCTTCAGGGCTGGCTCAAAAAAAAACTGAACACAGCATAATACTAAGTTTGATAAAATTTAAAAATTTCTATCCTACCTTTCTGAAAGAGGTTTAACACAACTCCCCTTTCCAAGCCCTGTGGGATTCACAAGAGGTTGAGCTATCAAGGTTTCTATTTAGCTTTCAGAAGTTTTAAAAAGCCTTTTGAAAGAAGGAAAAAAATCTCTTGAAGTCATCTGTGGCAAAGATAAGATGCTTCCATCTACCTTTCAAGGACTCCAGGGATGCTGAAGAGCAGAGCCATTCAGCAGCCCCATGAAATGGGCTCATGAGCTCTTGAGGGCTCCCCGTGTTTACACAGCCTGTGCACAACAGGGCTTAAATATACTAATAAAATTACAAAGTTAATGCTAAGGCTTCAGGAAATAGCAGGACTCACCTCTGCCCACAGTCCCCTAGGACTCTGCATCCCACACCTGTGCTGCCTGCTGTAAACGTGGCTAAAATGGGCCACTAAAGCAGCTTTGGAACAGCTGGGGGCCTGCAGCTGCCCTCCCTCCCCAGACAGCTCACCAGGCTCCTGTTCCCTTGGCAAAAACCTCTTCTACAAATTAAAAATGTCAACTGATGACAAATAAAAAGTTCTTTGTGTTTTTGGGGCTGTGTGGTGTGGGAGGAGGAGGAACAGGTGTATGGGGAGAGGCCTGCTCGGAGCCCTGCCACTCCCAACAGGCTGCCTTCTTTCCAAAACTCTGCTCCCTGCCATGCCCCAGGGCCCACACAGGCATCCTGCCCTCCAGGCTCACCCCTTGCACTGAGTGTCACCTGCAAGGCCAGCACAAAAGTGTCCTTTCATAGAGGGTTCCATACTCTGCCTGAAGAGACAGCGCATCCCAGCACATCCCAGCGCATCCCAGCACATCCCAGCACATCCCAGTCCATCCCAGCGCATCCCAGCACATCCCAGCGCATCCCAGCACATCCCAGCACATCCCAGCGCATCCCAGCACATCCCAGCACATCCCAGTCCATCCCAGCGCATCCCAGCACATCCCAGCGCATCCCAGCACATCCCAGCACATCCCAGCGCATCCCAGCACATCCCAGCACATCCCAGTCCATCCCAGCGCATCCCAGCACATCCCAGCGCATCCCAGCACATCCCAGCACATCCCAGCGCATCCCAGCACATCCCAGCACATCCCAGTCCATCCCAGCGCATCCCAGCACATCCCAGCGCATCCCAGCACATCCCAGCACATCCCAGCGCATCCCAGCACATCCCAGCACATCCCAGTCCATCCCAGCGCATCCCAGCACATCCCAGCGCATCCCAGCACATCCCAGCACATCCCAGCGCATCCCAGCA
Source organism: Platysteira castanea (assembly GCA_013397175.1). Taxonomy (NCBI): domain Eukaryota; kingdom Metazoa; phylum Chordata; class Aves; order Passeriformes; genus Platysteira; species Platysteira castanea. Next base: position 100,486 of record VYXC01002458.1, on the reverse strand, counting down.
CATCCCAGCACATCCCAGTCCATCCCAGCGCATCCCAGCACATCCCAGCGCATCCCAGCACATCCCAGCACATCCCAGCGCATCCCAGCACAGCCATCTCAGCAGCCAGGACAGCTGCTCTGGGTTTTACCTCCTGCAGCTGCACTCTGGGATTGCAAAGAGCTCTCTCAACATCTGATTCACAGACAAGAGCCCACATGAAGTTTGACACCCCTGTGAATTCTGCCATGATCACTCCTGAGGTCAACCCTCAGGAAATGAGGTCCTTACACAACCAGACCAAAGCAAGGGCACTAGCACCCAGTCCTGCACCTAAAATTAAGATCTTCTTTCAAATTTTTGCTCCCAGACACTTTCTAGGCAAGCTTAGGTAAGCATCCCCTCTGTCGCCCTCTGTGACGACAGCAGCAGGGGCTGCATCCCCTTGTGGGTCAGACTTGGGGCACTGAACATCCGATCTGGGCAGCACTGACGAAATGTGTGTGCACGTGGCATTTCACATCAAAAACTGCCCCCAATTCCTCTTCAGTTTTGACTGGTGTCCTGTCCTTGTGGGCCAGACAGCCCTGCAGTTTAGTTCCTCGTTTTGCAGGCTCCAGGAACAGCTCAGGGGAAGGGAGCAGAGCAGTTCTGTAAATGGTTTGGGAGCGTGATGGGGGCTGCAGAGTCAGACAGGGACCCCCAGAGCAGCAGCAGAAGCCCCCTGTCACTGCTCCCACCCCTCTGATCTGTGCAGGCAGGGCAGGAGGAAAGGCTCTCTCTGGGTTTTTACCATGACAGAAGGAATCAGCAGCAGACAGGGGCAGCTCAGGTGCTGGAGAGCAGCGGCTTCGTCTGCTCGGGGCCGGGCACGTCCTTGTCCTTGTGGGGCCGTGGGGGCTGCCAGGAGCTGTTGGGTCCCTGCACAGGCCAGTCCAGCTCGTCACAGTGACCACAGCAGAGCAGGGACAGCAGCCGAGCCCGGACCACCCGTGTGCACAGCACGAACATGATGCAGTTGGCTCCTCCTTGGAACGTGTTCCCAATTCCCTGCAAAGGCAGGAGAGGAATCACCCAGGGCACCCCGGAGAGGAGCAAACACCCTGTCAGAGCAGCTGCAGTACCCACTGCCACCGACGTTGACCTCAACGAGAACAACAAATTCAGAAAAATACTCTTTTTTTTTTTTTTTCCCCCAAAAAAGCACCCAGAAGCAGAGCAGGGGCTGTTGTGGCTGGCGCTGGTGTCGGGCAGGAGCAGGCCGAGCCCTGCGGGAGGACAGACACCCAGCACTCCTGCCAGAGCTGATTGCCCCGCAGGCAGCTGGGCCTGTCCCTCCCTGCCAGCGCAGCTTTCCCCTGCAGCCACTAGATGCTGCTGGAACAGCTCCTGTCACTGCTCTTGCAGCTTTTCGTCCTGCCAAAAAAAGCGATAGCGGCAGCACCAAACCCTCATCTCCCTCCCGGGTCCCCCCTCGGATGCGTTTCCTGGCCAACACTCACATGCAGGACAACCAGGACGGAGTTCTGCACGGCGGGGGAGTTGCAGAGGGTCAGGATGAAGCGCACCGTGCTCCAGATGCGGAGGAAGATGAAGATGACGGGGATGAGGATCAGCTTCTTGTCCGCGATGGAGGTGCGGGGCTGGAGGGCTGGGGCTGCCGAGAGGATGGGCCGGTACTCGGAGAGCGCGGCGTGCTTCGGGGAGGGGACAGACACGGACGTGAGCGAGGACACACGGGACACCCGGCTCCAGGGTTAACAAGGGCTCCTCCCGGAGCAGACTGAGCCCCTGCAAGGCCTGCACACACGGGACACCCAGCTCCAGGCTTCCTCCCAGAGCAAAAAATCAACTCCTGGGCCTGCAAGGCCTGCACACACAGAACACCCAGCTCCAGGCTTCCTCCCAGAGCAGAAACTGAGCCCCTGTGGCCTGGAAGGCCTGCACACACGGGACATCCAGCTCTGGGCTTCCTCCCAGAGCAAACTGAGCCCCTGCACACACGGGACACCCGGCTCCAGGGTTAACAAGGGCTCATCCCGGAGNGCACACACGGGACACCCGGCTCTGGGCTTCCTCCCGGAGCAAACTGAGCCCCTGCAAGGCCTGCACACACGGGACATCCAGCTCTGGGCTTCCTCCCAGAGCAAACTGAGCCCCTGCACACACAGGACACCCAGCTCTGGGAGAAGGTAGCAGTGGGTAACAGTGAAGAGCAGCAGCCACACTCTGCCTTTGCAAACACGAGCGTTCCTGCTGCGGCCGAGGAGCGGCGGCCCAGGAGGCTCCGTGTGCTGCTGCTCTGAACCCCCCGACCCCGAGGAGAGAACAGGGACAGCTGCCTGCCCCCCGAGTGGAGTGGGAGGGACAGCAGCGTGCCCAGGAATCCCTGGCACAGCCAGCAGGCAGCAGCCCGGCCGGGTCAGGTTTCCAGGAGGTCACGCTGCTGTCTCTGAGCACGGCTGGGACGGCGTGTCCTGCCTGCTGCACGTCAGGCGATGCTGACGGGCACCAGCAAACCCTTCCTGGCTTCCCCTGGTAGTTCCCAGGACAGAACTGCCTCGTTCTTCCACCTCCTCTGCAGGATCCTGCCCCAAGCAGGGCTGTGTTTATCCCCACCACCGCCACAGCTGCACCACAAGCAGAGGCAGAGATGTCCTAAAGGACATCTCTCCACACGTGGAGCTTTTTTCCCTAACACAACGCAGAGAAAAAAGGAATCTCTGGATGCAGCTCCTTCTGCTGCTCTCATCTGGATTTGTCTGCTATGCAAATGCTGTCCTCGATGCCTGGATTCTGTGTGCTCACAAGGAGCAGCAACACCTGAACCTCTGAATCCCAAACCCCTGCTAGGACAGGGAGTCTCCTCTACGGTGCCCAAAGCCGTCCAGTGCCTGGACTTCCAAATGGAGCTTTGAGCTGCCAGTACAAAATAAATTCATAAACACAAACTTTCGCTGGAGATACTAAAAGGACTGAGGTTTGAGAATTTCAATCTTGGTACAAGTGGAACCGCAGAAAACAGATTAAAGCTGAATTTGTCCTTCACATTCTGTTTCAATTCTTACTGCAGCATTGAACATTTCCCTCATGAACATCCCACAGCCCTGCTCGTTTTCAAAGAGCTTTTACATCCTGCTTGTGCTCAGCCACTGTGTGACAGTGCTGCTGGATCAGGGCACTGCTTCTCCCAGGGTGGGGACATTTCAGTCTCACGAAGCCGCTCCTGCCTGTGCAGCTGCTAAATGAGGAGCAAAAGTGCAGAGCATGGGAGGATGGGATCATCCAGCAAAATACTCACTGCTCTGTTAATGTGCTTCTTGATGAGGATGTAGAGCACTGGCAGGGTCACATAGGCCAGGATCTCCCAGACCTTGCCCGTCAGCAGCATCCACAGGAGCCGATCCTCGGCATCCAGGTTGACCCAGCACCAGCCCACAGAAACATTGGAGGCGTCGTAGCCAATCTTCTTCAGAGCCACAGCTGCCACCGTGATGGCCAGGGGGACACCCCAGCTGAGGGGGGGACACAGAGAACGAGGTTAAGGCAAGAACATCCTCAGCTGAGCCCCCCACACCTCAGGAAATGGGTGACAGACCCAGGGATTCTCCACCAGATGGGATTCCAGTGCTTATCCCAGACCATTCCAGGTGAGGGGAAGTGACCAGCAGTGTATGAACCAGGACTGCAAATCCACCTCCTGGGGACCCTCTGTGGGACTGTGGGCCCCCAGCCCCAAAGGGCAGAGGTGCAGTGATGTGCTGCACTCCCCCCTGGCCGGCACAGCACAGTCAGGGTGCAGCCAGGGCAGCAGCACCCAGCCCACCTCCTGCCCTTCTCCTGCTCCCCCCTGGACTCAGGCAGGTCGAGGATCTGACCAGGCCAGGGCATTGTCCAGGGTGATTTTCCTGCAGGACCCAGCCAGCTGATCCCGAGCTTTCTGAGCACAAGCAGCCAAGTCCCACCTTCTGATTCCAAAGTGAAACTCAGCACACAAAGAAATCCACAGCTTCGTTCTGTCAGCAGTTTGTTTCTTTGCTTTGCTTTAAGTGGAGGTGTAGTCAGTATTTTGGGAGCAAAAGTATAATTTCTGAAGGACAAAGAGCCAGGGAAAAGTACTGGCAGTAACAGCAAAAAGTGAAGAAAGCAAAGAGGAGCCACATTCACATAACTTGGAGCTGTGACTTTGGTTTCTCACTTGACGGCAGAGGCAAATACAGGGAAGCATTTAGAAGAAAAATAACTGTGGTGACACATGAATAAATCACTCAGCAGCCTGGGCTGCCCACAAGAAACCATGAGGAAGAGCAGAAAAATCCCACCAGCCCAAACAAAAATTACACCACAACAGTGCCCTGCATCCAGCTGAATGTGTCAGCTGCCCTCCCCACGGCCACCCTAGAGAGGGACAGGGGCCACTGCTCCAATAAGGGCCACAGATGCTTCAGAGTGCNTGAATGTGTCAGCTGCCCTCCCACGGCCACCCTAGAGTTTCAGAGTGGTCAGGCTGAGCTTCCAGCACAACCCTCCTGGTCTCCCCAGGTGCAGAGAAAACAAATTCATGACTGCTCTCATACAGTGTCCCACTGACAGCCTGGAGCAGCTGCAGGGAGCATGGAAAGGCTCTTCCCCCCCAAAATCACTCTCAGAGACACCAGACTATGCAGGCAAACAGCAGTTGCCTTGCCCAGATTCTCTGAAATTCCATAGCCAGCAGGTGCCTTGACCAGATTATCTGAAACTCCATAGCCCAACTGTAGAATCAGGGATAATCCCATGATATTAGATCTCAAAAGTACCCAATTTCCTACTCTTAAATAATGTCTGGATTCACTGACTCACAAAAGAAACAAATGTAAATATATAATACTGTAAAACAATTCAGAGTCAACTCTTCATGTTTAGAACATTTTGTTTCAAGGCTCAGCTCAGAACAGGCAGTGCTAATCCAAGGCAGTGCTGTTATTTAGGGACAGTTGTGCTGCAGGAAGCCCTCCCCACTCTGTTATCAGAGCAGGCTTTCTAAAAACATCCCAAACGTCACCACCACCATGAAGTTTCCACACAATTCAGGAGTCATTTTGGTTAAACTGGGGATTTCTCAGAAAACACTGCAAATGCAAAGACACTCCATTCTCAGCCCTTCTGGAAGAACTGAGCACTGAGGTAAAGAATTCAAGAGAACTGGCACTTCCTTAGAGGAACCATTTAAAGGCACACAGGCAGCAAGAAAAAGGAAGTGAATTAAGAAATGAATTTGCCTAAAGAATGATCTCAACAGTGACCTGAAATTGAAAGAGAATTAAGATAAAACCAGGTGAAATGACTGTGTGGATGTAAGACAGGACAGTGTAAGTCCAGACACAGAGAGGCCACAGGAGGAAGTAACACCACTGAGCAAGGGACTTAAAAACCTTCAGGAGATAACTGGTGAAAGGAAGAATAAAGCTGCTGCATTAACAGGCAGTTAATTTTCACTGGAATAGCATTCTGGGGTCAGATGGATGCTTACCACTAACACCAAGCACAAAGGATTACCAGCTCAAAGTGAAATTAGAAAGGATCTGGAAAGGAATCAGACATTTCTGTGAACTTCAGCTCCATTTTAGCAGACTGGAAAGGAGAACTGAGACTGGTGACTTGGTTGTTCTCAGGAGCTCCCAAATGACAGATTCAGGAGGGCTGCAAAACGTCAAAGCTTTTTCTGAACTAGAAGTCTGGAGGAGCTGAAGAATCAGGGTTCATCACCCAAGGTGTGAGTAAGGACAGGAATAAAAAGGATCCAAGACAACAGAGAGGCAGAAATATTCCTCTGAGCCCCGAAGAGCAGTTCTGTAGGCTGGGCCTCTCCGAAGCACACCTGGATCTAAACACAGCGTGGGAGAGAAGGGAAGATGATTCCTCCTTCCTGTAAGAGGGCAGGAAATCCCACCTGTAAGGCAGACACAACTGCACTTATTCCTCCAGTGCAGCTCCCGGCCATCTATGAATAAAAAAAATCATCCAACCCAGCAAATCTTTGCACAGTCACACCAAAACCAGGCAAGGTGAGGACCCTTCAGCTCCAGCAGTGTTCAGCCTGACTTGCCCTGGTTTTCTTGGGTCAGATTGCTCAATAACCACGTTTTGATTTATGCTGCCCAGCTGCTTTTCCCTCCCTGGAGGCTCTCACAAGCAGGTGATTTGCTGTCACCTGCCTGCACAGGTCAGAGCCATCCTGCCCGTGGGCCTGCAGGCAGTTCCTTCTGGGGACAGGAATCTGTAAGGAGTGGAACATCAGGCTCCCGGATATCCCAGGCAGCTCCAGGAAGGAGGTCTGAGCACTCGTTGTAACCAGAACTCCAAATCTGCCCCAGTTTAATCCTGCAGGAGGCAGCCCATGCAGGGCTGAGATGAGCAGTGCAGGGAAGGACCCCAGGCACTCCATGGACATGCATATTTATGCATGGTTATAAACGTAAATATATATCTAAAATCATGTATTTTAATATATAAGCATACATATATTTTAGATATATTTTTTAAAGTAAGTATATTTATGCTTATAATGATCTGCACTGCCTGAGCATGAAATGAAAACCTTTCAAACGTTGTCAGCAACTGGCACCAAAAGCCCAGCAGGAAACAATCCCAAGGTGGGTTCTGTCTGTCTGCTCCACTCCTCACCCCGAGTTTGGATCAACTCCTCTGACAACAAAGATGACGTTGTCCAGCCAGGTGACACCTGACACTTGGAAATTCAGGACCTGGTCATTTGCACTCGGGATGCCAGAACTCACATTTAACTACGTAAGTATTTCCAGAGCTGATGTAGGCTTGTTTTCAAAGCTCATCTGAGCTCAACAAGTTCAAGACCAAAGCAGAGGCTGCAGCTCTCCAGCCCAGAACTGGTGGATGTGTTACCACAGGAATCCCTGTGGCACAAACCTGTCTGACAGGTCTGATCCACTGCAACGTCCTGATTTCCCTCCGGAAAATTTCGGGTACTGACTTCCAACATGCATTTAGTCAGCTCCACTCAGCTGAGGAATCAGGAGTCTCTGGTTAGAGCCAACATTAACCAGGTACTCATCCTTACAAGCACTTGCCCCTTAGGAGATGAGAAGAACTGGGAACCTGCCTGACAAAACCCTGTCCTGCCTTGGGTCCCTCCCAAAGGGGTCTGGGCATGACTCTCACACCATGGTCACAAAGCAAGGAAGGGGAAAAAATTCCAGGCTCTTGCCTAGGCTAGAATACTGGAAATTTAACTTTAAATCCTTAAATCCATCTGCCTTTGCCACCTTCCCTTTTGCCCTAGACAGCTCTCCCTCACCCACCTCTTGCAACCCACACAAGAAGATGCTCTCCACACATTGCTTGAAGCAGTTCTACCTGCATGGTTCTAACAGATCTTTAGGCTACCAGCACCACAGCCAGGGGGACCCTGAAATGCTGGAAAGGGTGAGGGGGAGCCATCTCCAAGCACTATATCCAGAATTTTATTTCTCAGGTGACTCTGAAGGTGCAGGGAAGGAAAGCAGGATGATGTGTCACGAGGGGATGGGCAGGGAACACGTCCTCACTTGTTTTCTCTGGCTTTTCAGACAGGTCATAGAGCAGAAGCAGCTTTAAACACTGGCTCTGCACAGAACAGGAGGCATTTATGAAGCAGAACCTGATCAAAGGTGCCCAATAGCCTTCAAAAAGAGCAAGAGGTGCTGATCAATTCCATGGACTGAAGATGGCATTTCGTTTTCATTGTTAAGAGCTGAAAATAAACCTGAAATAAATTCACCCAGAGGCAGCTCAGTGCGAGCATCTCTCCCTCCCTGTCACAGGGTTAGAGCAATCTTCCAGGATGTTTACAGTTTTTAGAGAGTGCACGGGTTGCAGGAAACGCTGTTCCAGTGGCTCTGTTTCTTTCCACACTGGGTAGCTGCTGAGGCTGAGGAGCATTAAACCAGATGGAGAAACTGAGGTACAGACAAAAGCCACACAAGCAATTAGCAGACAGGAAAATCACAAAGAGGCCAGATTTGCCTGAGCTCTTTGATGTGCCTGATGGAGCCAGGATGCCCAGGAAGGAGTCAGACTTGTTTTTTACACCCATTAAGCAACACGTGGCTCTTTACCAGCACCCCGTCCTCACCACAGCTCTCAGAGTGCAACTCTCTATTTACTGGAGCTGCAATAACCTCAGTACCCCTATACTGCCTCTTCTCTCAGCCTCGCCACCACCCTGGGGTGCCCAGGGCCATGTGCAGTCCCCTCGGGCTCCCTCACACAGCCCCTGCTGCCAAGCAGCGATTCCGACAGGCAGGGCAGGAGCTGCAGCTCCTCCCTGGTTCACGCTCAGCCTCAGAGTCTCCCTCTGGCCCATCCTCACCTGGACTCAGCTCCAGTTCAATCATCTGCCAAACGATGCTGTTTGAAACGAAAAGGTGACAAATACTTGACTAAGAAAGCAAAGAAAATTCTGTACTTGTCCTGAGGGCTTTTTTCCCCTTTTAAACCAGATCACTCCTCTTATAATTTATTGCAAAAGCTTGGCAACACGGAAGACTAAAGGATCTCTGTTTTGCTCAGCGTGGACGTAGCACATGATTCCACAAGCTCCAATTGCATAATGAAAGCTTTTACTAAACATGATGTGGAAAATCAGCGCCCTAAATAGCAGAAACTGAGACATAAAGCTACACTGTGGTCTGGTTTGCCTTGCTTTCAATCAAACATGCCAAAACAACCTTCAGAGTGCTTTTCTAGCAGTTTCATCACTTGTAGACAACAGTGACCTATGAGTATGGAATTACAGCAACCTGCCTGGGGAGAGGGGAAGGATCCAGAGGCCAAGCTGATGGGGAAGTTGGGGACCCATGGAAACAGATCCCAAACACAGAAGCTTGGGCAGCAGCAGACAGGTATCCCAGAGACAAGTTTTGTTATATTATTTCTGGAACATCAGAGCAGACCGGAGGGAAAGCAGAACCCAGGATTTTCAGGCATTAGAACTTGCCAGAGATTTTTCTAAGTGACCTTGAACAAAAACTTTTTAACTTTTCCATGTCTCCAACTCTTCACTTAGGAAAGGCAAGGGGAAACAAGCAGGGTCGGTTAGTTAAAAGACAGCAAAATCCCTGCCTCGGGGGAATTTGAGAGGAAAAGAGGAGAAGAAAGCGCAGAGACTCAAGCGACGCCCGAGGCTCCGTCCCGAGCGGAGCACAGGGCAGGGGCGGGGGGTGCCCGGGGGTCCCAGCCCGCAGCAGCAGCACACAGCACCCACCTCACGGCGTGGAAGCACCAGAGCACGCCCGTGCCCGTGGGCGAGCCCCTGACGATGGTGAGGTACAGGTAGAGGGCGATGGCCATGGTCCAGAAGAAGGAGCTGGTGTTGGCGAAGGTGGACAGGGCGCCCTGCAGGACGCAGTCCCACGAGGTGCGCTCGAAGTCCTGCAGCACCCCGTAGAAGTAGGAGAGGGCCGAGACCAGGTCGGCCAGGGACAGGTAGAGCAGCAGCTGCCGCGGCCGCGTCCGCAGCTCCGGCCACTGCGCGTGGGTGCAGAGCAGCAGCGCGGAGCCCACGCAGGACAGCGCGCACGACACCAGCACGGCCCCGCGCTCGGCCGCGAACAGCGGCGTGGGGGGCAGCGGGGCGGCCATGGCCCGGCCCGAGCCGGGGACAGCGGAGAGCGGCGAGGGGACAGCGGAGAGCGGCGAGGGGACCGCGGAGCGCGGCGAGGGGACAGCGCGGGGCAGCCCCGCGGGACGGGCGCGCTCTGCCGGAGCGTCCGGAGCGCTCTGCCGGGGTGTCCGGACCGCTGTGTCCGGGGTGTCCGGAGCGCTGTGTCCGGGGTGTCCGGACCGCTGTGTCCGGGGTGTCCGGAGCGCTGTGTCCGGGGTGTCCGGACCGCTGTGTCCGGGGTGTCCGGAGCGCTGTGTCCGGGGTGTCCGGACCGCTGTGTCCGGGGTGTCCGGAGCGCTGTGTCCGGGGTGTCCGGACCGCTGTGTCCGGGGTGTCCGGAGCGCTGTGTCCGGGGTGTCCGGACCGCTGTGTCCGGGGTGTCCGGAGCGCTGTGTCCGGGGTGTCCGGACCGCTGTGTCCGGGGTGTCCGGAGCGCTGTGTCCGGGGTGTCCGGACCGCTGTGTCCGGGGTGTCCGGAGCGCTGTGTCCGGGGTGTCCGGACCGCTGTGTCCGGGGTGTCCGGAGCGCTGTGTCCGGGGTGTCCGGACCGCTGTGTCCGGGGTGTCCGGAGCGCTGTGTCCGGGGTGTCCGGACCGCTGTGTCCGGGGTGTCCGGAGCGCTGTGTCCGGGGTGTCCGGACCGCTGTGTCCGGGGTGTCCGGAGCGCTGTGTCCGGGGTGTCCGGA
>VYXC01002458.1:61870-89966 GCA_013397175.1 Platysteira castanea | reverse complement strand
CGGGCCGGCCCCCCCTGCCCCCGCTCCCGAGGGAATCCCCGCCGGGACCGGGGCCGGGATCGGGATCGGGATCGGGACAGGGATCGGGATCGGGACAGGGATCGGGAGCCGCTCCCGCCGGGGCGCACGGAACGACCCCACCGCGGCCCCGAAAACTCCTTTTTTCTTTCAATCAAAAAAACTGCCCTGGCCGCCGAGAGCAGCGTGAGAGCAGGGAGCGAGACAGACAGAAACGCCTGGGTTGCTGTCGTCTCCTTTCCTTTACTCTCGACACATCCTTCCCCGAGGACAGCGCACAGCTCATCTCCCCTGCTGAGCCAGAGCTACCGGGATTTCTACACACACACACGAGCACTCAGGGAGTGCTTTTTGCCCCTTCTCTTCAAAGGACTCCCAAGCTGGAATCGTGTCCTTGTTTGCTCCTAACCTGCCTGGTCCCTCAGTGGCATCACTCACACTTTACACCTCGGATGAGAAGAGTGATGCGCTCCAGTTCCGAAGGACAGGGTTGTTGTTTCAGGTGCCTTGTTCTCTCAAATAGTTTAATCACTTCCCAGCCACCCAGCCATGAAGGATCCCCACTGAACTCAAGTTTTATTCTGACCTGCAGAACCAGGTGTCTTAGCCCCACCCAAGCTTCTCCCAGCACCCTCAAGCCATCTACCACACCCTTGAAAAAACACCTGACAAAAACATCTTAAAAAACTACAAATTATTTCACGTTCTCATGTTACTTTTGGCCATTCTGTCCTTCGCTTTACATTCCCATCTTCCAAACTGAGAGAGGATTCTCCACATTTTAAATCGCTCTGCCAGCTCACAAGCAGGTTTTCACTAACATCCAGCTCTGCCTTGGCTGCCGTGGGTTGGGTGCCAGTGCTGAATGAAGCCTTTAGAGCTTTTTATCAGGTTGATTTCAATCAGTTTTGCCACAGCACCTCACAAATGGAGCATCTCAGAGCTGCCTTCCCTGTGCCACCCAAAGACATTCCTGCTGCTGCAGACAAGTCACACCAAAACCATTCCTAGAAGATGCTGGATAGAACTTCAGAGCCGTTTAAAACTCTCTTCACTAATTCTTCACCTGTATCTAGGCCTGCTGTGCTGCTTCTTGCTCACCTTGGTGCATCTGTTGGTTGAAGTTGCTTCCTTTGGAAACAAGATCTTTCAATGTACCTTAATTACCACTCAGTTAAACTTCAGTCAAGCAGGCTTTACTTTTTTAGGAATTTCTTTTGGAGCCTGATGCCCTCTACATGTTCTTTATAGAAAAAGGAAGCTGCAGCAACTTGCATTTCCCCCTCCCACAATCTGACAGCAATGGTTTTTTTAACTTTATCGTTGTTCCAGGCTTTCTTTAGCTACCATCTGACCCCTCAAAAAATCCCCACGAGACAAAGCCTTGTCAAGGCTGCATTCCCAGTTGCTGCTCTTACACATTCTTAGCTTCTTCCTTGTTCCCTGGTTTCCCTTTTCCCCACTTTTACAGCACAGGACCCACCTATCACAGACATGCAGACACACCACGTCAGCAAACACCCTGGCTGCTGAGTGCTGCTTTTATTTTGGGTGATGGATGGGGCTCCACAACACAGCTTAATTAAGTCTTGCCAGATAGAGAATCAAGATAAATCCAGAATTTGCATTTCCACTAACTTGTGGCTGCGATGCAGATATTCCTTTCTCCTCAGTTCTATTAAAAAAAAAAAAAAAAAGCTTGTCAGGTCATCATAAATTGTGGAAATAAAAACCTGAGAAATGCATCTTTGCCTTAACCATCAGAAACAGGACAGGCAGAGGATTTTCTGCTGGGTCTCTCCCTGTTTTCTAAATCAGGAGCAAGGTTAAGTTTGCACACAGAAGCCACCACTCAGCAGCAGGGCATACTCAGAGTTTGTGCTTCAAAACTGAGCAGCACAAGGCAAATAATCCTCACTGAAGATTCCCGTCACCTTCCATTGTCTCGGCACCTCCATGTGCCAGACATTCAGCATCTCTGGGGCATTCCTGTCACCTGATGTTGTCACCTCCTCACCGCAGGGCAGGGGAGCATTCCTCCCTCCAGCCCCCGTTGCCCAGAGAAGAGAAATATTTGGAAACTGCCCAAAGACACATCTCAATTCAAAGGCAGCATTGTCTGTAGCTCAGGAATAAAAATCTAAGGAAGTAGCTTCTCATACAGCAACACACACAATGCGAGTTCTCCCTTCAGAATTTCACCTTCAGGTGCTTCTTACAGCACAGGGAGATAGAGCAACGTGTTATTTGGTGAAAAGACACAGAAAAGCTTTTTTAATGACTTGAATTCTCCCCACCAACTACTAAAAGAGCTTTCTGACACATAGGCTACACTCTGCATCTTATAAGGCACTGGTTGAGCTGTAACTCCATAAATTTACCTCCACTGTGAGACAGAACGTACTGATACAGGCTTTTAATTTTTTTTAAATGGATTTAACAAGAAGTTTTTACTTTGTCTTTGCAGCTGGGTGGGAAGCTGGGCTGAGGCACAGTTCTCCATTAACTGGGAACCTGCTCCTATGCCGTGGGTTTTTAAGTGATGATTAGGAGCCGAGACCCCACAGCACCTCTGCATATCACAGGCAGTGCCTTCACAGGGCTGCTCCTCTCCTGGATTTAGTGCCACATCAGTGAGACACTTTCATCAGAGATGAAGACGCTCCATGGGAAAAGCACATGAGCAGAGTTCTGCTCTCGCTCTGTTTCACTCCCCTGAAATGCTCAAAGGCCGGCTCTGGGCTCGCCAGGGAGAGGAGTCTGGGCTTCTCCTGAACCATTTAGATGCTGTCTCACATCCCAGCTTCGGGGCACAGACTGCGAGGAAGAAAAGACTGCACCGTTTATGGCTGTTTGTTTCTGATAGCTAAGCCAGGAGGATCCGAGCTGCCTTTTCCATGCTCACTTTGAGGCCACAGGTGGGATAACACCCTCGGGCTCCGAGTCCCAGCTGCCAGCATCCCCAGCGTGCCCAGTGTCCCCAGGCAGCCTCGCCACCCACAAGAGGTCACTGCTGGTCCAGGCAAAGGATGGTTTCCCCCGTCACCACTGTCCTGCTCTAACCAGCTCTTCTCCCTCTCTGGTGGAGGCAGGTGCCTCTAACAGCAGCAAAGGCACCTTGGCCACCTTTTTCCATCCCTGCACCATTCCCACAGCTCAGACAGCACCTGCAAGTAGGAGCCTGGAACAGAAGTCGAGTCCAGTTTCATTGAACCCATAAAAAAAAAGTAAAAAGCAGATGAGTACTGCAATAACCAGAACCCTTTAATGTTTTAGTTCTCAAACCACCATGCAGCTAATTCCAATCAAGGGAGCCAGAACAACTCCTTGTTACACTCATTAGCTTCTCAGGGCTCAGCCTGAGAACAGTGAAGGCACCCAACTCCCACCCTTCTCGGAGGAATCCACAATTAAACGCATCCTGCCCGAGTTTCCCTGGCACAGACCCTCAGCCCAGCCGGGCTGTGCCCACGCAGGGCACAGAGACCCCAGCCAGGAGCAAACAAACCCGAAACAGAGACCTCACTCTGCAATTGTAACACAATTAAAAAAAAAAAGAAAAACCAGCCAAGAGTTTTACCAGCACCTGAGCTCTTCATTTCCAGGAGAATGGAGAATGGGACCCTTTCTCTAAGGCATCACCTGATCCCCGGGGTCACTGCGCCGGCTGAAAGGGAAGCCCGGGAGCGTGGTTAGAGAAGGCTTCTGAGAGAGGTGGAAATCCTCATGCTTGTCCTTTCTTGCTTTTTCTAGCATGTGACAAAAAAAAAAAGTCCACATTTCTTGCACTCCTGGCACAGATTAAGGACCTAATCCTTGACTTCATTAACCCCTTCTCTTCCATTTCGGATAGACACTCATACTGACAGCCTTTGGTACAGCACTGCTGAGAGACACCCCAGGGCTGCTCAGAAAACTCCAGAACGATCACTCAGAGCCTTTGGAACCATCTCTCAGCAGCTGCCCCCTCCAGACACCCTTCTTCAGGGAGATCCAGAAGGCCCAAGTAAAAAACCCAGGAGGAAATACATTCCCTATGTGTCTACCAAGAAAAATGACCTACGAGGCAGGCAGGCAGTTAAAGAGGGGCAGACATCCCATCCACCCCGAATTCCAACTGCTCCACTCTCCTCCAGGAGCCAGATGTGTCTCACAATAAAAGCCAGCGTGGGGGCAGAACCACCCAAGGTGCCCTCAGGTCATTACACCAACTGAAAATAAATGGAACTAAAGCCAGTTTCAGTTCATTACAAGTCCTCTGGATACACTAACTGAAAATAAGTTGAATTAAAACCAGTTTTAACTTATTCCCAGTCCTCTTGAATTGGCAAATGCTGCATGAATGAGTTCCTACTTTATCTTGATCCTGCGAGACCAAACATAATGACTTTACTGCTGCTGCTGCAGGTCAGTACCCTGCTTCTGCTGCCTCCCAGCCCTCTGCTGAGGGGCACTAACACAGCTCTGAGCCCCCAGGGCAGCCAGCCCTGCTGCCAGGGCTGAGAACTGACGCTGGCACCTGAACTCCTCTCCACCCCGGCTCCTTGGGGCTCCTCAGAGCCTGAGATCCCCTCTGAGCAGCCCAGCACAAGAGGAGCTCTTGCAGATGCACATCACCCACCCCGAGCTCTCCCTCTCAGCAAGCCCAGGGGCTTTTCTGGCAGCAAGCAGTGATGCTCAGTCATTTTCAACAGTTCCATCAGCACAAAAACGTGCAGTCAGGCTGCAGAGATGGCACAAGAATTCAAGCCAGCAGCTCTCAAAAAAAAAGCCACGAGCAATGAGGATTTTTTTGCAGGCAGAATGTAATTAGCGACGCTGCTGGAATCGAGCCAGCAACAATCAATGGATTAAAGGATGCTCCAAGTGTTGTGATAGTTATTAATTTCAAATTTAAATTGGGGGATTAATATGGGATATTCCTTCATGCTGCGTCTGTGTGGAGAAAAATAAAGATATTAATATTGTACGTTCATAATGAAACAGAGCATGCCACCAACAGACATCAAAAATTACATTTAAGACCTGATCCTAAGACCCCCCAGCTCAGAATCCAGCAAGGAGGGAGGGGTGGCACTTTGGGAGAGGGCACTGGAAAGGGCATTTCCACAGGAGGCAGAGATGCTGCCTGTGCACTGATCTTTGTGCAATTTTTCAGTGCTGTTTTTCTAAAATTCTCATTGCCTATAATAGCAAGGTATGGACTGCACCTCGTATATTTAGCAGCTGAAAAATAGGCCAAATTGTAGGATTTTTGGGGTGTAGCTTTTACTGTAAATCGAACACACCGTGCAGGAGAAAGGGCTGCCCACAGCCCGTGGTTTTAGCACAGGTGAGACAGAAAAGCTGATAATGAGAGCCTCAGGTTGGAAGAGAGTCCCGATGCACATCAGCTTCCCTGAGCCTCACTCGAGTTATTTCACAGCAGTGATTTGGAACAGGAGAAGTGCAAAGCAGCAAAAGGACAGCTCTGCTCCAGAGCCCTCCAGAGGCGTTTGGGGAGGACAAAGAACGAACAAAACTTGCAGCAGCGTGTTCATCTTCTCTTCTTCCTCCTCTCCTCTCCGCTGCGGTGACACCAGCACCTCCTCAGCTCAGCTGCAGCTCCACCAGGGCCACCTGGGCAGCGTCCCAGCCCCAGGATGCCCACGGGCAGGGGGGCGAGGCAGCCCAACAATGTGCAGCACTTCTAGGGCAGTATACTTGCTGATTGCTTCCTTGACCATTGCTCACAACAACCAGCTAAGACACTGCCAAAGAAACACTCACAGCTGGCATCTCACAAGGGGGGCAGTTGGGGCAGGGGGGCTGAAATCCTCCTCTCTTCTCGTTGGCAGAAGGGCAGAGCCTGGGGACAAACAAAGAGTCAGGGAAGCAACTGCAGCAGTACTGAAGAAAAGCTTTCAAGGGAGAAGAGGCTCAAACGCATAAATCAACAGTTATCCTGTCCCTTATCCCCAAATCTTGGTTAGGGCCTCTAAAAGTTACCAATATTAACAGGATAAACACAGCTGACTTGTCTGCCATCCACATTTACCTCAGCGAGCTCCCAAGTCTCCCACAGCACCACTCAGGCAAGACAGTGGAGCAATAAAATGTTCCCAAATGCTGAGTAGTTTAAGACACAAACCTGTTTAAACTGTTGGAGTGCTCACTGCACTGCAGAGCTCTGCTCTGGGGTCACACAGGCTGGACAGAAAGAGAATTCCCCGGGAACACAAAGGAGAAAGGCACCAGTACTCACTCGTGCTAAAGCCAGTGGACTTTGCTGCTGTACAGCCTGGGGTACACAAGAAGTGGGATTATCCAGCATTCCTGCAGCCCTCAGGTCCTGGAAGCACATGAACAGGTGAGGAGACAACCTTCAGGACAAAGAACTCCCCAGCTCCTGCCCCACAGCCTCAGGAGCAGGGGACTGCTCGAGGGGCTCTTGTGTGACACCCGAGTGTGAAGGTGCTGCACAAGGAGCCCCGTGGCTCTCCTGTGAGAGAAACTTCCCTTTGAGCCACTGAAAATTAAGCATGACAGGGCCAGGGAATGATGTTTGGGGGAACATCTTTGCAGCAGGATAACGACCCTGCTTTTAATTTTTCCAATCATTTTAGCTCCTCTCTGCTGCTCACTACTTACAAGATTTCCTAGTCCTTTAGGAAAGGAGGAAATAAATAAATTCACAAGCACAGTTTAAAGACGTGCCGCTCAAAGTTTCCATGGTCATGCACATTTAGCTGAATTTTCCATTTAAGGACTGAGTTTGCCCCCCAAAAGGCAATTTTCCCTTTAGAGAACAGATAACACATGACCTGTTTCACTTCACGATGACTGCTGGGGTGCTTACCCAGGGAGAGGTGCCCCAGCCTGCACAAATCACATCACCCAGCTGCTGGGGCAGGTGGCTGGATGCCAGCTCACGCTAAATCTCACTGTAGGGGTGACAAAGCAGCAGGAAAAAGCTGCTTGGTGGATCAGGTAACAGTGCAGGGAATTAGCCTGTGCAGAAATCGTCACCATAAAACAACAAGCAGAGGGGCGTGGAGGGTGGAAATCCTCTCCTGTTACAGAAATTCTGCATTCCAAGAAAAGTAAAAGGTCCTGTCAGGTAAGACCTGAAGCAATCACTTTGTCAGCACAGAAATATGTGATACCACAAGCTTCATTTAATCAAGCACATTTGTTTCAGTTCATTCCCAGCATTGTGTCTTCCTCCTCTTGTCAAGTGGAGTTTTACACTCTGACCAACCCAGTCACAAGCCCTGAGCTGGGAACTGAAGAACTGCACAGTTTCACTAAAGTTTGAGCAACTCCCCCTGAAAACCGGATGTAAACAGATCCTCTGCCTCTGGAAGCTTCAAATAATTCCAGTTGTAAAGCAAAACTAAGCTGAATTTTCATCTGTGAAACATTTGGGTGAAACCCAGCAAGAGGGGAAAAGTTTGAGTGAAAAAGACACAGCGACGGTTTTCACACCTCAGAAAGATTTGGGTTGAAATCAGCTCCTTCAACCGCCTGATTTAAACCAGGCTGACCTCAAAACTACACCAGGGTGCTCAGGGTCTTTTATTCAGGCTGTTCTAATCAAGCCTTTCTAGTTCTAAGCCATGGAATTGGAAGTGATGTCTAAACTGGGGCCGCTGTGCTCACCAGGACAAACTGCCACCCCAGAGAAAAATCAGCCTAAACCTGACCAATTCCACAATTCCAGACCAAGCCACTCGTGGGGGTTGCAGAATCAGAACAAATTATCTCCTTTTTCCCAAAGATACCAATCTTTCCTGTTGTGAACCTCCACAGAGCCTTGCTTCTCCAAACACACTCGCTTTTCCTGACTCCCAACCTTGCACACAGGCTTCCCTCTTTAAGCTAAAACACATTTGATAAATTCTGCTGTTGGTTTGACACAAATCCTACAACACGTGGGTCCTGAGTTCCAGGTTATTCTCCCCAAAGGTTTTCAGGTTAGTGCTGTCCTAGTCCACCTTCTGCTGCAGCTCCTGCAACATCCCACCAAGCCACCCAGAAAATGGTCCTGGGCTTCCACTCCTGGCACTGCTTATTAACCACTGTTATGATTCTATTTCTCCCCGTTGCTTTCTTCTCCTCCAAACTCCCCACAGCATCCCAATTCCCCAAATACAAGACACCAGCTTAACAACTCCTGTGTGCCTTCCTTCAATTAATCACAGGGCAGAAACTTCCCTTAAGAGCTGAACCGACGCTCCCGAGAGAGGAGAGAGGTTTACCAGGTCCCTGCAGGGCTGGGGCAGGAGCTGATCCAGCTGGCAGCAGTCCCTGAGCTCCGTCCCAAGGCCCGGGTGGTCCCACCTTGTGCTGCCCGGCTGGGCCAGGCAGGGAAGGGGAGCAGAGGCTCTGGAGGTGCAGGTGATCAGAACTCACCCAGAGCAGCCCCGGTGAGTTCCGTCCCTGCGGCTCCTCCCAGCTCTGCCGGGCTGGGAACGGGGCAGCTCCTCTGCCAGGCTGAGAGGGCACGGCCAGAGCGAGCAGCTGCTCTCAGTGGAACAGCAAAAATCACACAGAAACAGCAAAAGTCACACAGAAACAGCAAAAGTCACACAGAAACAGCAAAAATCACACAGAAACGGCGAGGGCAGGGTCCTGTGGGACCGGCCAGCCGTTCTGCCTGCAGGAGAGCTGCGTGCCAAGCCCAGCTGATGGTCAGCGGGGCACTCAGAGGGACACGGGCACTCGGGCTCCCTGCGTCCCAGTGCAGGGCCAGGTACAGGGGCAGCAGCAGTTTGGGATCACACTGCAGAGGGGAAGCTCCCAGCAGCTTCTCTCCACGAACTTCCCTGCACTCTCTGATGCTACAGCGAACATTCAGGAAGGATTTCAGGTTATTGCAATACCCAAGATCTGCAGGACAGCTCTGGTTTGTCACTCAATCCCCTACTCCAGGTAATACAGACACCACAGTTCCATAGAACAGGGTGCAGCTGAGGATACTGTGAAGAAAACCTAAAGCAACAGTATCCTCCCACCTCTTAAAAGGCTGGTCTTGAAAATCCATCTGATCTCACCCGAGTGAATCCTCATTTGGGATCTCACTGGGCCTGGCTAATATCACTGGCTCAAGCAATGTTAAATCCCCACATCAAAACAAGCTGATGCCACAGAATCAATCCACACATCACTTACTGGATTTCTCCCCGTTCCGTGCAGGGAGAAACTCGCTCACACAGTGCCCCACCCCTGGGCCTTCCTCCACAGCAGGGTTAAACAATTCATTCTTTACCAGATTCAGTGCAACTTCTTCCCTTCTTTTAGATGTAATTTTTCTTTTTACATGAAGACAAGGACAAAAATCCCTTTGCTTTCCACATTCCAGGAAATTCTGTTCTCCGTGCAGTAACAATGAGTAGCAGAGCTTTCGTCACCTTTTTCCACCCTCTTCTGTCCCAAATGGGATCAGAGATGTCCAGCAGCAACATCCTAAGCTCTGACTGTGAGGTTTTCAGAGCAGCCCTGTCTCAGTGACCACAAGAGCACCTTTGTGTCACCCAGAATGTATCTCACACTTCAGTGCACCAACTTAGTGCACCTTCTCTTCCCTTAACACCGTCCCCTCCCTGTATCTTATCCAGCTTGGATAAAACACACAGACTGAACCCAAAACATTCTGCTCAAGCTGCTCTGTGGTCACTTGTCACGCACCCTAAACCCCAGTTCCCGTTCTGTGGCTGGAGAAGGCCTTTGAGGGGCTGTCCTGGAGCTCCCAGCAGCAGCTCCCAGAGCCAGAGCTGTCAGTGCTGGTGCAGACACGGCCCGGACCCCCCAGCCCGGGCTGGGCAGCACAGCCTGGTGCCAGCCCCAGCCGAGGCTGCGGGGATGCTCCTGCAGGCAAAGCTGCCCCTGCTCCTGCCAGCTGCACTCTGCAGAGCCAGAGCAGCCTGAGGACACCCGGCTGAGGGATTCTGCTGATTCAGGAGCTGGGGAGCAGCCTGGGCAGAGTCCAGGCCACTGCAGCCAGGGAGGACGGGCAGAGCCGTGACTCATTAACCCAGCAGGGCTCAGCGCTGGGCACAGACAGCAGCCAGCAGGGCTGGCAGGAGCCAGCGGGGCTCTCAGCATCCCAGCCCTGCTCCAGCCTGTCAGCCCAAACAGGAGCCTGGGGCTTACAGCCCAGGTGGGCCTGGAAAAACATCATCCAACTCCAGAAGTTCCTGACCTGGCCCCCAGGTCAGTTTGCTGGGACACAGGATGCTGCCAGGCTGGTCCATAGCAGAGATTTTACTGTCACAGCACCTTTTTTAACTTGTTAAACTCAGGCTCCTCCTTCACCAGGACTTTGAGGGGTCTTCAGAGAACCTCCTGGACATGCCTCTCTCCTTTCCTCCAAGGCCAGACCCACCTATCTGTACATTTGTCACCCTCAGATGTGCCCCACATCTTCCTCCCCAGCAGGGCCTGGGCTGCACCTCCCCAGCAGAAAGGAGCATCACCCCTGGAAGATGCATTTATCAGCTCCCCAGGGGTGCCCTGCAACATCCCAGACAAGGAAGGAGCCCTGCACCCCTTGCTTCCCTTGCAGAGGTCCAACAGCAGACTTACATCACCAGGGGGAACATCTACAGGAAGGCTCCTCAGAAAAGATTCCAACTCCATTTTCAGAAGTATAAATTGTTTTAACTCTAGTTCCTCTTGCCAAAGCCTTCTCTGGTCCACTGGGTGAAGGATTCTTTTTCCAGGGAGAAGGTTGCTCCAGACAGGCTGGACATAGGTTGAATGCCTGGTCACTTCTCCTGCAATGTATTCAAATGAAAACAAAAAGAAATATATAAAACTGAAGGCTGAATTAGATCCCCACGGTTGTATAAGCCCCTTCAGCTGAGTCTCTCTTTGGAAACAAAACAATGGCTCATGTGTTATTAACTTCTCTCCATTTGCATTAAGAAATGATCTGTACCAGTTACTGGAAGATTACTGGTGTTTTACCTTCAAAATACAAAGAAACACAGACTTGCCCATAAAATGGACTAACAAGTTTCATTGTACACTCAAAACATTTTTTTTCCTCAGATTTCTAAAGCTGCTTCAAATAGATCAGTTAACTTCCTCGGGGGACAGAACACAATGTGGGATGACAAGACAGAGGGTGGTCACCAGAGCTGCCTGTCTGCAGCACGCTTGGGCCAGGTGCCCTGGGAGGGAAGGAAAAAGGAGCCTGGTTATTTAAGAATCCCTTGCCCCTCTGATCTACCAAAATGAACAAAAAAAACACCTTATAGCACTTTAAAAATTACAAAGCCAAAAACAATCAACCAAACTTACCCCCTGTAGGTGGAAACTCCAAAACACCCTGGCATATACACAGCTAATAAAATATAAAACAGACTGCACAGATGAGAGGTAGGCTGCTCACAAATGAATATATTTTATATCAGAGATATAAAGCATGGGTGGGCCTGTCTCCAAAATAAAGGCAAACCAGAGCTTTCCTCCCCCATGTGAGCCTTTGAGATGTGCTATTCATCCTTTCCATCACAAAGGGAATGTGGAGGCAACACACCGAGCCAGGTAACAGCACTGCAAACAGGATGGAGAGCACAGTTTGTGCCAAGTGTGGCAGCAGAGGGGAGCAGCTGCCAGCTCCTTACAAAGAATTAAGCACTCGGCTTTATGTTCCCTGAGTAAAGGCTTGACACGACAATGCATCACCGAGAGCCTGATCCCACATCCACCCAGGCACCTCGTCCCAGGCTCGGGATCTCTCGCTGCTCAGGAGCCCCCAGCCCTGCCTGTGCAGCTCCAGCACGCTGGGTGTGAGCACACGGCTGCTCTCTGGTGTCCCCCAAAACCAGACCAGCACCCCCAAATCCAATGTGCATTTTTGTATGGGGTGCTCGAAGGAAAAGGGAAGAGGAGGGAAGGAAAGAAAAGGAAAAGGAAACACTCTTTACCCCGACATGACAGACGAGCAGGGGCATCTACTGCAATGTTCTGCGTGACTTCCAGAGCTCCGAGAGCCCACCCGGCTTTACAGACCAGCAGCTCCTTCCACAGCCCGCGGGCACGGCCAGGCGCTGCCAGGAGCTGCAGGACAGGAGCGCAGGGCAGGCGGGAGCCACCGGTGCAGCGGCGGGCAGGGGAGCAGACACGGACCGGGCTTACCTGGGGCACCGGGCGGGCACCGGGCGGGCACCGGGAGCGCACCGGGAGCGCACCGCGCTCGGCTCCTGCTGCCGGGGCTGTCCCGGAGCCTCCGCACACCGCGGAGCCCGAGCCCCCCCGGGGCCGGACCACGCAGACAGAGGCGGGCTCAGGCCCGAACAAGCCCGGACAAGCCCCAGGGAAGGCTCTTCCTGAGCCTGCCCGGCCGGAGGCAGCGCCAGCCCCGCGCAGTCACCGCGCGGAGCCGCCCGCGGGAGCGGGGACACGGGCACCGAGCGCGGACACGGCACCGGTTCCTGCCCCAGCTCCGGATTCCTGCCCCAGCTCCGGCTTCCTGCCCCACCACCGNGGTTCCTGCCCCAGCTCCCGATTCCTGACACAGCTCCCGATTCCTGCCCCAGCTCCGGATTCCTGCCCCAGCACCGGTTCCTGACACAGCTCCCGATTCCTGCCCCAGCTCCCGATTCCTGCCCCAGCACCGGCTCCTGACACAGCTCCCGATTCCTGCCCCAGCTCCCGATTCCTGCCCCAGCACCGGTTCCTGCCACAGCTCCGGATTCCTGCCCCAGCACCGGGGCCAGGGGAGCTCAAGCTGTCATGACCCTGCTGACTGGAACACTCAGGTGCAGGTCCAGCTCCCCTCAGCTCCTCTGCAGGCCCCTCTGGCAGCTCTGCTGCAGCCATGCACGGCTGCACACGCAGCTTGTAGAGGCAAATCACAGATTATGAGATGGGCACAAAGTCTCTTCAGGTGCACAGGTGTAAACACAGAGCAAAGGGACCGGGACCAGGGAGCTCCGGGATCCTGGCAAAAGCTCTCCCGAAACACCCCGGGGAGAACAGCCTGTGAACATTTCCCCTTTTGCAGAAACAGGAAACAGAAGGGTCAGCACAAGGAGCTGCACCAGCTCAGCACAGAGCGAGGGATGACGTTCCAGGCAGCTGAGTGTGTTCCCAGTGACAGTGAAACATCTGACTGCCCAGACTCGAGTGCCTCCTTCCCTCTTGCTCAGACCTGTGCCAGCTGCAAGATGAGGACTTTTGTTCCTTGGGAAGATTCAGCTGCCGGGTGCAGGCACATCCCAACCCCCTGCCACGTCTTGCTGCTGCCCCGTTAGAAAGGACTTGCACTGCTGAGGAGCTGAGACTCAGTTCTGCTGGGCTGAAAAAGCCCAAAGCACAGGGACTTTGGCATCTTTTCTGTTTCTTTTCTGCAGTGGGAAAACCTGTCCCTGTAGTCTCAGGGAGGAAATGCTGCCGAGGACAGAGCAGCCACGTTACTGCTCTGCCCCTTGAACAGCTGCTGATCTCCTCCTGGACTGTCACTCCTCTCCCGGGTCACTCTGTCACCCTCACTCACAGGAGCAGGGCTTGGGTGGCACAGGGATTCTGCCAATTAGCTGATGGAAAGAATGGAGAGCAGCAAGCTGGAGACCCAGTTTCAGATCAAAAAAAAAAAAAAAAGGCAAAAACACAAAAGAGAGACTTTTGGACTAAGGTCATAAGAGCAAAGAGTCACAAGAAACTGAAGTCATTCCGTTTGCTCCCTCGGGCTGAGTTAGGGCCAGCTACAGCTCCCCAAGTTCATTTCCACCACTTTCTTAGCATTTCCATCAGCACTGGACTTATTTCCCTCAGAAAAGCAGGGTCTCCATTATTCTCCTGCATAATGGAGAATAAAAGGGAAGATCCTTCCCAATCCACTCATCCCACTAATCTACCCAAAAGCACAGACCAAGCCCCAGCATTTGCTCTGTCAGGAATCCAGCAGGGACTGAACTAAGAATAGCACCTGAGGTGAAGGACAGAGCTTGCAGGTAGGATTAGCTGGTGCAATTACAGGTAGCAATTCCCTGCTACTCAAAAGCTTTGCTGTTAAGCAGCAAGAGAAATTAACCTTTACTTGGGGAGGTGCTGGGGGGTTCTGTTTGGTTGTTTCAATGACGCCAAGGCTGGAGGAGCACAGAGCAGCTCAGGGCTGCAGGATGGTGAGCTGCTGCTTCCCTCTGCTGGGAGCCAGGCAGAGGGGACACCTTGTCCTGGGAATGGCATCTCCTGGCCTCCTCCAGGCTGCAGGAGAGACATCCCCCACCCAGGGCCTCTGCAGGCACCCAAGGTGACAGGGGCACAGCGGGGACAGTCTCCTTCAGTGACATCTGGGGGAAGCTCTGGCTGAGAGGTGGGAACAAAGGGTCTCTTTGGTTGATCAGTTTAAGCAAACTGGGCTTTCTGCTGCCAGCTTTCTTCCCCCCCCACCCATGCCCGGCAGGCTGCAGGTATTTTTATTTTGTTCCACACTCACATCTGCAGAACCAACAGAGTTCCCATCAAGAAAAGGGGTCAGGCTCAGTTCCTCACACGCAGAGGTGCTTAGGGAGGGCCGTCTGTGCAGCAGCATCTCTGCACCCGGGGATGCTGCAAGGCCAGCAGAAAGCTGCCAGCTCAGTCACCTGTCCACGCTTCCCCTCCTGCCACTGCAGCCCCTCAATTCTTCTTGAAATGGCAGCCAGGGAAAGAAATGCTTCTCCTAATCCACCCTTCTCCAAACTCCCTGCCCGTTCCTACCCAAGGAACAGCAGTCGGAGGCCCTGAGTGGCCCTGCACAGAGCGAGCAGCAGGAGCAGAGCTGAAGGTTCCTCTGACCCAGGGTTTCCTGCAAACTTTGCTTCCCCAGTGCCAAAGCATCAGCCACGGGCACCACGAGAAGCTGCACCTCAGGTAACAGCAGCAAGCACTCCCTTCTCTTCCTCACTGCTTTTTCTGTAGTGTAAGGAGTTAACGGGTTCACTTGCAGACCCCGAGTTTAAAAGCCCTGCCACGCTCCCCTGCAGCTCCTTCCAGAGCAAGGCGGCCAAACTCGGCTCTGTTGTGCTGCCCCGAGGTCCAGCTTGGGAGCAGCGTAGCAGGATGCCCACCCTCCCGAGCACTCTGGGATCCCTGGCAGACAGTGGCCAGCGGCCCTGCAGCTGCCCAGAGACCAGGGGCATCTTCTTCCATCCCTGGGTTGCCACTTTGGGGGCTATTCCTCAAGGGGGGCAGAACAGATCACCTGGTCGGGGTGGCTTGCAGGCTGCAGTCTTCATCTGCAGCAACAGGAGATTAACTGGGGGCCAGAGAGGGCTCTTGCCAGCTGGAGAGCTTTAACCCCCAGCAGATCAGATGCACCAACTGCCCCTTATCTCACCTTTGCCCCGCGGGAGGGTGCCTCCCCGCCAGGGCAGCGAGCCGAGGATCACCTGCAGGGCATCAGCAGGAGGCTCCTCTTGGCTGCTCAGCTCCGCTCCTGCCAGCGCTGCTGCTCCTGCGTGTCCTGGCTGTCCCCACGGCCCCGGGCCAGCCCGGCCGAGGCCACTGCGGAGCGGCTGCTGCAGAGGTGGCTCCTCACCCGTGGTCACCTCCCGGAGCAAAAAAAACGCCCTGGCCGGCCCCGAGTGGCCGCCCCGGGGCCCTGGGGACGCACCACGGCAGCGCTGTCCCTCCTGCGGCTGAAGGACACCCAGGGAGGGGACACCGCGTTCCACCCGCGGACACAGTGGGCTTGGCCAACTCAATCACCAAATGGGTGCGGGGACAGCCGCACGGGCCGGGCTTGGCTGTCACAGCACTTGCAGCAGCATCTTTGCGTCCCGGGCGTCCATCGTCCCCCCTCCCCTTCCCCTGCAATGTCCTTTTCGCTGAGGAGTTTTCAGACAGGGCTTTTGCTGCAGTGCATCAAAGAGCGGGTGGCTTGCCAGCAAACCACGGAGTGTTCCCTCCTCTCCCCCTCTCCCCCGGCCGCGGAGCTGATGCTCGGTAACCGGACACCGAATCCCTGGGTGTGTGCCCAGCGCTGGGCAGGACCGAGCCCTCCAGGAGGAGCAGCTCTGGTGTGCAGCCCCCGGGAGCAGCCCAGGCTCCTGCTCCGTGCCACCCTGGGTGTGCCAGCGGCACGGGGACACAGCTGCTGTGCCCAGCGCCTCTGCCCCGGGCACGCCGAGCCACCCGCCTGGAGCTGCGGCATCTCCCGGTGCCCAGCCCGGGTCCGGCTCCTCGAGACTGCAGCCCGGGCTCCAACTCACACGGCTCCACGGCCCAGGCTGCTTCCAAGCCTCCCGTGTCCAGTTTCTCCTGCCCTTCACCTCAAGGACTTTACCTGAGGTGCCTGTTTGCCTGGAGCAGCTCAGGGGTGCTCTCTGAGGCACAGCAGCGCTGTCAAACACCTCCACAAACCCCCAAGGGGCACGGGTGGAGTCACACGCGCTGCCATGGCAGTGCCACTGCACTGCACAGAGACTGCGGCCACAAAAGGGCTCTTCCCCGTGTGTAGAGGCACCCGCCGGTGTCCCCTGGGAGCAGGGGGGTGCAGGGAAACATCCCAGAGCCCGGGAGCTCCACGGGAGCCAAAATGCAGCACCTGGGGGATGGCCTCAGCCACCAACCTCCTCCCTGCTCTGCCCAGTCTGCCAGTGACCTTCAAAAGGAAAAGGCTCTCCACATCCCCTGCCTTTGTTCAGGCACACGGTGCCCACCAGCCGAGCCCTCCTGAGCGACACGACTGGCAAAGGGCTGATGAGTGATGCTCAGTTACAATCCACCAATACTGTAAAACCAAACATTTCACCAACAACTCAAGGTCAACTGACAGCTCAAGGCCATTTCCACTCTTTTCTTGAATAAGCTCTTGTCTGTGAGCTTTCTAGGGCAGGGACCTTATTTTGTTTCCACAGGATTCAACACAATTTCTGCTGCTAAACCGAGTGAAAGGCATCTTCGATAAGCACATCCCTCACTGGATTTTGTACTTTCAGACAGGAGCAGAGTACTGCCAATTCATCCCAAGGAAGCTCCTAAAGTGTGGTAAGTTTGTCCTCTGTTTACAAATGTACAAAGTTATTTGCTGCAGAATATTGACGCAAATGAAAACTCATTTAGATTTGCCAAATTTTAGTTCTCCCTCACTCAGCAGCAGGGACTGTCCCTTCTCAAAAGCTCAGTTGTCTGGGAAGCAGGGGAAAGGCACAAGGGCAGCCGGATGGCAGCCCCACTGCAGCTCAGCTCTCCCGGCATAATTAGAAATTCTGAAGGCTGAGCTGGAAAAATTACATCTTAAGGACATTTATACCCAGGCACAGAGGTAGGAGAAGGAAACATTAAGATTCCCGGCACATGGGAATTCTTGTGTTCACGTGTCAGACAGGGATGGGCAGAAAGCAATGTACAGCAGCTGGTGAGGCTTTTTAATACCCTGGTGCACCACAGCACAGGAGTGAGGCAACAACCCCCCCCTGCACTCCTGCTCACCCCGACTCCGCAGGGGAAAAGCCACCTGGAAGAACCTGCAGAGGTTTTGCAAGCAGCAGCCTCTCTCCTTCCCCCAGTCTGAGAGTTTCAGGTCTGCAGGAAAGTGGGCACGGCTGCTTCACACAAATCTGGCAGGAAAAGTGCATCTCCCCCAGCCCTCACAGGATCAGGCACTGCCAGTGACCCTCCTCTGGGGCCCAGGAGCCATTCTGAAATTCCACTTTGTACAGAAGACCCTTCCTCAGAGCACTTCTGGGTTTGTTCACTCGTGATAACACCAGAGCTCTTAGAAGAAAGAAACTTGGAGCACGTGGGTTTGCTGCAGTGCTGCTCAGTACCCACAGAGCCTGCCGTGAACGAAGGGAGGGAGTGAGGAGCACAAATCAGCCTGGAAAGGAGCTCCATCCCTGCAGCCGAGCACAGAGCCTGCTGCTGCACTGCCCTGCCTCGGCCTGAGCAGCACCAAGGAGTTAAAACAAATACACCCAGATATTTCATGGCTCTCTGCCCTTTGCAGTGGGGCACAGGATCCATGACCTTCTCCAAAAATACATGCTGTCACTTGACCCAGTCCCTCAGAAACATTTCTATACCAGCCCCTGGAAACAGAAGGGAAAAGTCAAGCAGCAACAAGCAAACCACAATTTGGGTCCCACTCCTTAAACCTGTGGTGAAGCAGAGTTGTCTGAGGCTCTGGTAGCAGGGCTGGCTGTAACCAGGGGATTTCGGATGGCATCTCTCTGTGCAAGCTCCTCAGCACCAGCAATAAACCTCCTTACACGCTAGGAAGCTCCTGCTTTCTCAAGACACTTTACTCTTATTAAAATAAAAGACTCCAGCAGGAGCAAACACCCCAGGCAGCCCAGAACGCTAAAACTCACTCTAAAATTCACTATGGCAGCCAGGAGAAGATCACTGCTTTCAGATCAGAGACTGGCACTGAAGGAAGAAGTCAGCTGGCACACGGCCTTTCACCAGGCACGGCACAGCCGAGGGGTCAGGGGCTCTGCACCTCTGCACCCTGGCTGCTCAGTGCCGGGCTGAGGGCACATTCACAGCCCCGGGGATCTCCCAGGGGCTGCAGCAGGCACAGCACCCGAGTTTAGGGTGGCTCTGGAGGTGCTGTGAGCTCCTGCTAAGGTTTAATGTGTGCTGAGGGCACCTTCCCAGGTGTGCAAAGCAAGAGCTGCTGGAGCAGCAGAGGATGTAAGAGGAGAAATAGCACTGAGGGCATCCTCCCTCCCTGACCTTTGCACTCTGGTGTTACTTTGTCTTTTGGGACTCTTCCTCCCCCTGCTCCGCATTAATTTGCCCAGGACAGCATGGCACCAGTTACACACCACCTGATTACCAGGGCAGGGACATTCAATACAGGGGCTTCTGTCTGAGACTCACAGTTCTTGGATTTGTCTCATTTTCACCCTCTATAATCATTATTTTCTCCCTGTTGGACAGACTCACACCAGGTTTGCAGGGGAGAGGACATGAGGAGAACCCTTTCAAGAAGTTCTCTGCCCACTTCTGGGAACTCCAGGGAATGAGGCAGCTTCCCCTACTTGTACCACCTTCAGGGAGTCTGTTCTGCTCGATTTTACAGCAGTTGTGTGTTTTTCCTTCAGGCAGAGACTGAGATTTATTTATGCTGAGAGCCCTTCCACAGCCCCCATATGCAGGAACGCCCTGGCGCAGTCATTGCCCCTTGGTGATTTACACCAAGCCTGCTGCTAACTCAGTTACTTTTACTTTGTCCCTATCCTACCAATTAGAGAGCTCTTCATAAATGCCACAAACATTAGTACTTTCCATAAAAGTAAAGCATAAGTACTTTACAAATGAATTCGAGTCTCCCTGCTCGTTAAGATGATGATGTAAGGAACAGAAGTAACACGGTGTTAGTGTGCTGCATAAAGTCTGCATTAAAACACACAAAATTCAAGGTTTTGGCCTTGCACCTGACTCCCCTTGTGCCTCCATGACTTGGGGCCAGAGACATCTCTGAAGGAAGATGTGAAAGTTTCAGTGAATTTAAAGGACCAGCTGGGAGCTGAGGGTGCCAAGGGCTTGTCTCCTCCATCAGCTGGCACGGTGTGACCTTGAGAGATCACACTTCAGTCCCAGCTCCGCCGTGCCGAGGATAACACTCACCTTTCCTACAGATCTGAGCGACTTCTCCGAGTCCTTGTGCAAGCACGCGATAAAAGCCCACCCCAATTACAGATCTAATCAGTGTAAACATGCACTACTGCTCTCAAACAGAGTCGCAGACACCAGTAATTGCCTCAGCCTCAGCGGGGATGAGAACACCCATTCTGGTGTCAAGAGACATCCCTGAAATAGGGAAGTCAAATATTTAGTCATTTCAGATGCTGCTAATGTCATCCAGCATCAACTCCAGGCTGCAGCGAGGCTCTGACTTGGGATGTGCTGCAAGCCCTGACTGCTGAGCAGCCTCCCCCCTCACCCCCAGACACGGAATATCAAACCCAGATCTGCAGGGATTCCAGCACAGCTCACTTCACTGCTATTGCAACAGAATTGATAATTGCTCAAACTGCATTTTTTCCCCTTGCCCCATACAGTTCCCAAGGCTCTGGAATTGCCCAGAAGCTACATTTCAATTAATAGATATTTTTATACTAGGAAAATGCAAGTTGCTAGCGGATATTTATGTCAAAGTGAATTTTTTTCCTACTTTATAGTTAAAATAAACCAACCAGTCCTTGCGCCATTAATAAATCAGACTGCACATGCCTCCAGAAAACGCAAGTTGAACTTCTGCAGTAAGAGGCTGTGCTGACACATTCCCATGCAAATTCGACTTTCGACGACTGTAGGAAGGCAGCAGCGCCCGGAGGTCATGAGCCCCCTTCTCTCAGCTTCCCCCAAAACGCTCTCTAAGCTCGGCTCAGCAGGTACAAGGACACGCTCTGCTGGGAGGAGGGTGCTGGGGCCGGGCTCCGAGCCTGGACCTTTCCAGGCACAACAGCTCCTTTTCTAACCTATCTCTGGAAAACGCGGGGTAGCAGCGCATCCTTCGGGGCTGCAAACCCCGGGCGCAGGCGGCAGCTCCGGCGGGCAGGGGCCGGGGAATCCCTGGGCGAGGATGCTGCTCTGCAGAGCCCCGCAAGGAGAAGGGCTCGGGCCGGGGAATCCCTGGGCGAGGATGCTGCTCTGCAGAGCCCCGCAAGGAGAAGGGCTCGGGCAGCTCCGCACTCTTAAAGCGGCAGCGCCGCATTCCCCCCGCGCCCCCCGCTCGCCGCCAGCCCCGCCGGGGCGGGGGACGGGGACAGCGGGGACACGGCGGGGAAGGGCCGGGACAGCGGGGACAGGGCGGGGAAGGGCCGGCACGGCGGAGCAGCGGCGCAGTTCCCGTCCCGAAGTGCTGCAGCAGCGCGTCCTGCTGCACTCCTGCAAAGCTCCGCAGCCGGCACAGGGCTCGGACTGCAGCACAACTGCACCAGCAGCCAGCCGGGAAAATCCCAGCGGCTGCCTGCGAGCCGTCAGCCAGCATGCAAAACCACAGGTCCTCGCTAGTCCTTGGACTGGGTTTGGTTCTGAGGAGGTTTTTTTAAAAAATTATTGTTTTCTTTTATCTGGTTTTGTTGGCTTGTTTTTAAAAAGCAGAATGAAAAAAAAAATAAAAAAGCCTTCAGTGATTCAGCCTCCCTCGTATTGGTCCCAAGGAGAATTTAAAAGGCAGAAATGAAACGAACTGAATGAAGTTTAATTAGCAAGCACGCAGCAGAAGTTGCACTTTTTAATCTTTTATCAATCATAAAAGACGATTAAAAGATCCAGCCCTGCAGGAGGAAGGACTGCAGCCTCTTTAAAACACCTCCCTTGCTAACAGAGCATGCAAAGGAAAGAGCTTCCATTAAAGCAGGTTAGGAAACCTTCCCTCCCTCCCAAGTTGTCTCTTCTTACCCCAAATCCACTGTGAGGAGCTCTGCTTTCCCAGGGATGCAGCGTTGTCTGGAGCAGCAAAAGTTGCAGACGCTTCTCTGGGCGGGAGGCAGGACCTGGCAGAAGCGGTGTCAGACGGGTCCTTGCACTGAAGTGATGCCGGGAGAGCCCGGAGCTGCTCAGACAGCCGAGGAAAAAAAACGGGGGAGGGGGAGTTAAAAAGTCTTAAATCCCTGACACTGCAAGAACCCTGATCCTATAGGATTGGGTCTAAAAAGCCGGCACCGGCTCCCTGTGCAGCCGGATTCCCCAGCCGGGTGCGGACTCAGACGTTTGATCGCTGCCGGGTTTTCTCACCTGGCGATGTTGCTCTTCCAAGAGCAAAAACGAAAAGCAAACCAGACATCTGCAGAAGCCTCTCAAGTGCACTCGGCTCCCACCTGAGCTGGTCTCAATCTGGGGAGCAGGCTGGAACTTATCCAGGAGCCGAGATGTGAGATGCAGGGAATGCGCTCTGGAATTGTGACAGTGAGGACAGGGGGTGACAGAGAGAGCAGGGGGAAATCTCATTCTCCACGGCAGTGCTAAGAGGTCTTAACCACATCAAGGATTCAGGCAGAAGCTTCAAGCATAAATAATAAATTTGAAAAAAATAAAACAAACACCCACAAACACCCCAAACAAAAAGCTCACTCATCCCCCAGGCACTTGACAGGTCCATTTTTTCCCTGATACACAGAACAGTGCAACGCCTCATCCAAAGACCTGTCACTAACTTCAGCTAAACTACGTCTTTTTCAACCAGCTCAGGCCTAGAAATGCTTTTTGCCCTGTGTAATTTAATTCCTGCCCCTTACTGGTTTGACAGAATGCACGGTTCGTCCCCAGCTCTTCCACTGATTCAGGCCCTGGAAGGCTACAGCCAGGGATGCTGTGCAGACCCTGCATTTCGTGGGGATTCAGCCCATTTCCACGGCAGAGCACAGAGACAACAGGCACCAGTGCATTTTCCTTCTGTTCCATGGAAGTGAAGTGTCCAGAGGAACAAGTGTCCAGAGAGCACCCTTGACTTTACATCCTGGAAATACCAAGCACAGGGATTCCTGGTGTTCTTGTTCTGGTCTTCAGTGAGACTGAGGCAGGGGAAACCACTGTAAGCTCAAGGTTGTTGAAGGACATTTCCAGGGGCACAGAGCATTTAAAATACTTGGGCGAGAGCTCTGCAACGCGCTGGCTCTGGAACCAACAGTTGCAAAGGGATAGTTTTGAAACATGTTAATTTTTCATCTACACACTCCACGCATCACAGCAAAACACCAAGTGCACCTCAGGGTCAGTCTCAATTTATTACTGCCTTTTGCTACCCTCCGTGAAAGCTTTCAGATCAACTTTTCAGATCTGCTGATTATCTGCATCTGAGAGAGTCCTGGCACTGCCCTGGAGCCTTTTTCTTCCCTTTCACCGTCATTGCTTCTCCATTTGGAGATTAGTTTTTTGACTGGGCCGCTTACACCCCTCAGCTGTACAACCCAAGGCACAGGATGCCCGTTCTTTGCCTGGAGAGATGGAGATTCAGGTCTGCATCCAGCACTCCACTCATCACCACCCCCTCTGCAGAGGTCTGGATCAGTTTTTATTTCTTTATACCTGTTGCTTAAGGTAACAATGCTTAATAATCCTGGTTTTACACCACCCCGGGAGAGCACAGAGACAAACCTGGGTACTCAGCATTGTGTTTGTAGTTCCTTGTGCCCTGCTGCCAGCACTGCACTGCTGCAGCTCCTGCATGGCAGGGTGAGCACTCAGCAGGATATTCCCAGCCCGACCTCCGTGGCACCTGAGAGCGTGCTGAAACCAGCAGCACGAAGAGACTCCCCCGGACAGCAAAAATATTTCACTGAATATTTACCTGTCTTTGCCAGGCTTAGGAAACACTGATTTATTGAGACATTTCACAGTATCTCCAGGCCACCGAGTCCACGAGCCAGAAACACAGAGTTAATCTGCAACAGACAGGAGGAGGAAAAGCACCAGGGGAGAGCCTGGCAGCCCCAGGGCCCGGGCTGTGAGCAGCATGCCAGGAATGCAGCATCCCAAACTCTGCACCAATTCCCTGCTGCACCACAGGCCATTTATAGAAACATGCTCATGCATTTTGGTGCATTTCACTCTGCTGTGGGAGAACGAGGATGTTACAATGAAGGATTTTGGTTTTAAGCTTTATCAGTGAGTCTAATCTTAATAGGGCATAGAGATAAGAGCAGAGGGACATCTTCTCGACTTTGCCTTCCCATTCAGCTGTCAGATGCTCAGAGGAAACCTCTGACTCCCCACAGCTGCATTTGTGCTCTGAGTGCAGCAGCCTGGGCTGAGCAGCTGTGACAGGCAGTGCAACCCTGCTCTGCTGCAGCATTGCACCACCAGAGACTGCCCGGGCCACTGCTTGTGTTCAAACATAAAGGGGTTGGTAGAGATGGGGTTTATTTTTATTACAGTTTCCAAGACTTCTTGGAGGGAAGAAATAACCCTGCTGCAACAGTGAAACCTGTACCACTCGATGAGAGCTCAAGATAAAGGTGGACATTGGCTTTCAGGGCTGCACTGTCCACTGTGAGCCATAAAAACCTTGGACTGAAGATGTGAAAGTCAAATCAAGAGCTAAGATGCTCCCAGACTAGGAAGCCTCCATGGATTTGAATGTTTCTTCTCACACATGTGCCATTTTAAACCACTCATTTTTTGCTCTTATGGTTCAGTTTTGTTTGTTTTCCAGTCTAAGACAATACATCCAATTCTAATTGGTCAGGAAACTGATAACCAGCACAGCAGTGCCCACTGTGAGGTTCAAAGGCTCAGTGTGTCAACCTTCATCAATCAGTATTTGTCTAAGTAACTATTAAACTCCAACCAAGTACATCTGGGGAAACTTAAATCACCTCAGTGATGACAGCACTCCCTACCTGCCTGTCTTGTGTGCACCTCTTACATCTTTAGTCCAAGACTGAGCAGGAGGCAGAAGGCAGCTTGTCCCAGGGCAGGAATACCTGGGGAAGAAGCCAGCACTCAATCTCTAATCTGCTGATCAAGCCGATGAGAGCATCCCTTCCTCAGAACCAAACGCAGAAGGCAGGCACAGCTCACCCGATTGATCAGCTCTGTTTGATTCAAGCAGAGCACTCGGTGAAGATGAGCTCTCCTCCTCCCCACCCCAGCTCCTTTCCCCCTGACGCTGCTTTCCCGGAGTTTCCAGCTGCCCCCAGGTGCTGCAGGGATCCAGACCGCACCCCAGCGCAGCAGGGCTCCCCAGTCCCGGTGACACGGCCCTGCAGCGGGCACTAAGTCAGGCTTTAGCGCCGAGACCGGCTGGAGAAGCAGCCGAGAGGGGTGGAAGGAGCCAGCAGTGCCGCCCCTCCAGGCTCACAGCAAGGCTGCTGTGCTCGCTCCCGCTCCCAGCCGAGAGGCGCTCCCCGGACCCGGCTTCTGTCGCTTAAAAGCCACAGTCTGGAGAGGAAAGCCAACAAACAATAGAAACAAAAGCTCTTAAGAGGCAGCATTACTCTAATACTCTCTCACCTTGGAGTGCCTCAGCCGTGCTTTGATGCTAAGCTCTTTAAGAGCTGAGCTGTCCAGGCAGAGCACCCGAGCAGAGGGGTCTTGGGAGTGCTGCTCCTGGGGGATCAGCTCTCCAGCCTCTGAACGTAGTTTGGATGCACAGAAGTGGCATTGGTTAACACCAAACAGGCCGAAGTATTTAAATCTAAACTTCTTAAACTGGGTTGGAGGTTTCTGTCTGTCAGGCTGACCTAACCACACACCAGCTCCGCACTCCAGGGCTCGTTGAGCAGGTGAGCTGTTCACTTGCCCCAGCAGCCATAACAAAGCCACTCTTCCTTCTTCTTCCCCACGCCGGTTTCGGAGCTGCTGTTATCATTTCTACAGCCTGGTTTTCGAGAAGCCACAAGGCAGTAATTTTAGTTTCTAAGAACCCCAGCTGCTGTACAGCTGTTCTCTATTGCTTCACAGTAGAAGTTAACAGCCTCACTCAAAGCCATGTGAACTTGATAGCCCAGAATTTGGGAGCTTTCCTGGAAGCTCGTCCCCCAGCACAGCCACTGACCCAGCCCCACCAGCTCTGCAGCAGCAGCAGCACCAAACAGGGCTCCCAGCTCACAGAACAGCACACGAGAACCGAGGAATTAAAGCCTCCCCAGAAATTACCCTGCCATTTACAGCCACATCTCCAGCCCACTGGCATTAAATGCCTTTGCAGAGGCTGGTAAATTTGGCAGGCATCAGGCAAGTTTCCTCTAAGGTTACCTGACCCAAGTCTTGCTCTACTGAACACACTTTGCCTCTCCAGAGCAGGGCAAGCCCCAGCTCAGCATCACCTCTCCACACCCCGAGTCAGGTCTGCAGCTGCAGCACCGAAGGGCAGCCAAGCCCCCCTGCAGCAAACTCACTTTTTACATTGTCTTCCCCACCCCTAGAGAAAGAACCCCTTGCTGTGGAACAGATTTCCATTGCAATGCCCCAACACAGCCACTGCCCTGGGTTTATAGAGGCCCTGAATTGATAAGCTGCTCTCTCCAGCCTAATGCTTCCTCCTCTGAAACACCATCTTTAAACACCACCCAGAACAGCTCTTTTTCCTATAGAGCTTTTATTTGCTTGTAGAACATCTGTCTCCTTAATGCCCCTTTCCTTACTAGCTGCCTTTTATTCCTTTATTGGCATCACATGCCTCATCTGTCACACCAGACCTTTTCCCCTTAAAGGCACATGCAGCTGAGGAAGTCTGAAAAGGCTCTGACAAAAGCACATTCTGATCCAAACCATCATCCTCACAACATCTTACTTGCCCCAAATTATGAGATGTTAGAGCTCCTTAATGAAACAGCTGAGATATTTTTAACCTGGTCAAAAAACCTATTTTATCTTCTGACCTTCAGCTCAGAAATAGCTGCACTATTTTTTTTTTTCAGTTTTCCAAAGAATGACTGCATAAAGCAAACCACCCCTACAATTTCAGCCTCAATATTTAAAGTTTGGCATCATATAACTAGCTGAAAACGTGGTCTCTCAACAGAAGATGTTAAACAACTGCTGCTACTCCCAACTTCCAGCTCTGTCTATAATAATAACAAGCTTAAGTGACCAGGGCCTCAGCTGTTCATCTCATTCCATCTGCCAGAAATACGCAGCAGGGAGGTTTGCTCTTCAATGGTTTCTGCTAAAGTAGGTGACAAACTCCCTTTTTCTTCCAGAGCAGAGCACAGATGATGGAAGGGGACCCCCCTGAACCTCCTCCCCCAGCCCGCTGTGCCCAAACAGGCCCAGAGAGCTTCTGAGAGCTGAGCTGTGTCATCAGGGCGTTCACAGGTTAAACACACACGGGGCTGTGGGGCACGGCTGCTCGCCCCGAGCTCCGTGCTGGATGCTCTGTGTGACCGTGTCACTCGGGCTGGGGCAGGGACAGCCCCGGGCCCGGGCTCTCTGTCCAGCTGGCCCCTTCAGGAGAGCCCTTTCCCCCTCACCCGGCCGGGCTGGTTCGGCTGCACCCTTCGGGCTGCGATCAACCCCGTGCTGGGCTCGGAGCCGCGGGCTCCCGGACCCGCCGGGCCCGCAGCGGCAGCGGCAGCGGGGGGAACCCGGAGCGGGGCTCGCTGCAGCCCCCAGACCCCGAACCCACCCCGGCCCCGCACACGGAGCTGGGCTGGACCCCTGTCACTCCGACCTCTGCAGCGCCAGCCCGGGGGAGTGACTTCCAGAGCAGATCGAGAAATTATCCTGGGAATAAAATTCAAAGTTCTGTCATGGAAGCATAGAATGGTCTGAGTTGGAAAGGACCTTAAAGATCACCTGGCTCCAACCTCCGCCTTCCTCTAGACCAGATGACTCAAAATGTGTGTGTGTGTGTATATATATATATATATCTCAAATATAATGCCAAGCTTGTCGCAGGTATAATTCCCTCTCCGTTACCAGCCCGCTCGGGGAGCTGCCCCAGCTCAGTGCCCGGTTCTGCCAAGGCGGCTGGGTTTCCCCACCTGTGAAGCAGTGGTGGTGAAGTGTATCTACTTGTGTGAAATAACTGGGGACCTTGGGGTGGAAAAGAGAGC
Organism: Platysteira castanea; assembly: GCA_013397175.1. Classification (NCBI taxonomy): domain Eukaryota; kingdom Metazoa; phylum Chordata; class Aves; order Passeriformes; genus Platysteira; species Platysteira castanea. The sequence goes on along the minus strand of VYXC01002458.1, from coordinate 62,520 downwards.
AGGAGCGGTGTGCACGGGCGGGGAATGCGGTGCCACCCGCTCTGGATGCCAGGAGGGGGATGCCGGAGTAATTTCAGGACACAAAGCAATGCAAGGGCTGTAGACAAATATACCTGCACATAGAGGTATAAAATTAGAACAGCCACTCAGCTGGGGAGAGCAGATACTTCTTCTTTTAGAATGAATGATAGAATAATGAAATGATCGGGTTGGAGGGGTGCTTAAAGCTCATCTTGTTCCAACCCCTTGCCATGGGCAGGGACCCCTTCCGCTCGGCCAGGTTGCTCATGCCACATCACACTCGGCCTTGCAGGTTACCGAAGCCCTGGTTTCGGTCAAGGTTTTGCTGTAATGGTGCATTCCGAACATTCCCAGCCCAAATACCCGAACGGCGAACGCACCACACACTCATCCAGGGACACGCCTGACGCAAGCCCTAGGCGTGAAAAGGGTGCGAGCCCCGTGTCCAGGCGCATGCCCGGTGTTCAGAGGCATTCCCAGCGCCGGTGCCCAGCGGGGCCCGTGTCCCCCCGGGGGGGGCTGTGTCCCCGTGTCCCAGAGCCCCCTCAGCCCGGCGGGTTTTTCCTCCCTCCCGAGCGTCGGCATCCGGCGGGAGCCGCCGCCAACCACAGAGTCTCGGCGGGGCGGGC
>VYXC01002458.1:46275-58333 GCA_013397175.1 Platysteira castanea | reverse complement strand
GTGTGCAGGCACGTGTGTTCAGTGTGCAGGCGGTGTGCTCGGTGTGCAGGCAGTGTGTTCAGTGTGCAGGCGGTGTGCTCGGTGTGCAGGCACGTGTGCTCAGTGTGCAGGCAGTGTGTTCAGTGTGCAGGCACGTGTGCTCGGTGTGCAGGCAGTGTGTTCAGTGTGCAGGCAGTGTGTTCAGTGTGCAGGCACGTGTGTTCAGTGTGCAGGCACGTGTGCTGGGTGTGCAGGCACGTGTGCTTGGTGTGCAGGCACGTGTGTTCCCTTGTGGCAGCTCTGAGGTCTGTATGGAAAGGGGTTTCAGATTCCCAGTGCAAAGGCACTGACACCCCCTCCTTAACTCAGCTGTGGAGCTGTGCTGCCCAAAGGCCTTCAGCACACGCTGCCTTCCACTGCTGGTGTGCAGAAGGAGGCTGCAGCCTTGTCGAGAACCCAAATTACTGCCTTGACTCAGATCCTGGAGGGGAGGAGAGGCTGTTGGGTGGAGGATCCAGGCAGAAGCCCCTGGCTCTTCAGCCAGGGGAAAGCAGGTACCTCGTGTTGTGTTTTGCAGTGCTACAACATGGATTGATTTTGGTTTTTATTCCTGATCTCTAGTGTTCCTGGCTCTACCTCTTCTCCCCAAGATGCTGGGAAAGGTCCTGTGCACGGTGTTGTTCGTGGGAGCCTTCCCATCCCCAGCTGAAGCATCCCAGGGCCACATCTCTGTGGTCCTGCTGGGAGCCACGGGTGATCTGGCCAAGAAGTATTTGTGGCAGGGTCTGTTCCAGCTCTACATGGACCAAGTGAGCAGCGGCCACAGCTTCACATTCCACGGGGCTGCCCTGGCGGCGCTGGAGCCAGGGCAGAGGCTGATGTTTGACGTGCTGAAGAAGCTGTCCTGTCCCCCCGACGAGGCTCCCAACAGGTGTGCTGTGCTCAAGGACCAGTTCCTGAAGCTGAGCCAGTACCACCAGCTGAAGACTGCCGAAAACTACACGGCCCTGAGCAGGGAGATCGAGGCCCTGCTTCGCCAGGAGGGGCTGCGGGAGGCTGGGAGGATCTTCTACTTCTCAGTGCCCCCGTTTGCCTACACGGAGATCGCCCGGCACATCAACAGCAGCTGCCGGCCGCCCGCCGGGGCCTGGCTGCGCGTGGTGCTGGAGAAGCCCTTTGGCCACGACCTGCAGTCGGCCCAGCAGCTGGCCACAGAGCTGGCAGGCTTCTTCAGGGAGGAGGAGATGTACCGTGTGGACCACTACCTGGGCAAGCAGGTGAGCAGTGCACGGCCCCCGCCAGGCTGAGGCTCTTGGGGGTCAGTTCTGCCTCTGATGAGAGCGTTGTTCCCCTCCCAAATCCAGGCAGAGCCTCTCAGTGTGATCCAGAGCCTCCACTTGCTCCTGGAATCCTGTCCTGTGTCTCTGTCCTGAGCTGCTGTCCGTCCTCTGAGAGAGCAGAGGGAATGGGCAGAGCAGAGCAGGGCTTCCTCCTGCTGGAGTGACGAGGGTCCCTTCTGCAGGGCTGGGCTCCGTGCCTGGAGCAGAGATGCAGAACTCCTCCCGTGTCCTGCCCAAGGTCGGGGCTTTGGTTTCGCTGAGTAAGCAGCACCTGTCCTCTCACAGCTCCACATCTCATTGCACACGGGCCTCTGCTTAGCCATGGCTTCTGAGAGCACGCCTCCATTGGATATGAGCAGGAGCTGATGGGGTGCTCGTTCTGTAGGATGCTTGGGGGAAGGTTTCTCCCTGCCCTGCGCTCCCCTCCGGGCTGGAAGCGTTGTCTGCTGCAGGTGCAGCTCGGGGTGTGGAGCTGCACTGCCCCAGAGGGAGCGTGTTCAAGGGCACACCATCCTTGTGTCACGCTTTAAGGGCAGCCTGTTCCAGCCATGGCACTGGGCAGGGTTCACTCAGAGTGTCCAGCTGCAAGGAGAGCATCTCCACTAAAGGGGGATTTCTTCTGTTTTGTTTTTGCGGGGTTATTTTGTCTCCCCAAAAGAGCAGATGGCTTTAGTGGTGTAAGCACCTGAACTGATGTATTTCAGCACTTTGGAACCTTGCATTAGTCCCAGGATGGTCTGACTCAGCCCTTTGTCCTCTGACAGATAGAAACTGAGTGCTCTGCAGTTTGTAGTTCAGCCTTTTCACATGAAACCTCAAAATGCCTCGGAAAGACCTTTAATGTCTGCTCTGGACAGTCACTGGTGACCTCAGTGTGCATCACTGCAGGCTCTCCTGCTGCTTTTCTCTTCTCTGACCCACTCTGCTCTGCTGCCTGTCTGCTGTTGATGGGGCAGTGAGGCAGAGGCGCTGTGGGAATCTACTGAGTTTTTATTGGGTCTTTGATTTTTTTCCCTCCACAGGCTGTAGCCCATATCCTGCCTTTTCGGGATCAGAACCGACAGTTTCTGGACCCAATTTGGAACCAACATCATGTGGAAAGAGTGGAGGTGGTTTTGAAGGAGACTGTGGATGCTAAAGGTTGGTGAGGCGAGTGTGCAGAGTGTGCAGGGGGTGTGAGTGAGAAGGAGAACTGGCAGGGTCATTAATTGTGGGGACGTGGCCCTTGAGGGGATGCTGGTACAGAAATAACAGAGGAACAGGTGAATGGTGTGTTGTCCCTGGAAACAGAGAGGGGCTGTCCTACACTTCCTGTGCTGGACACTCACTTCCAGGTGGTGTTGCTGCCTCTGAGGAAAAAATCCATTTGCAGTTCATCTGGGAGCAGGGGCAGAACCCCCCACCTTTTCCTGCTGCAGAGCTCTGGGGGCATTGCTGGCCTTTCTGCCCTGATTCTTGGCAAACAGCACTAGATTTGGGATTGATGCAGTCTAAGGCCACTCCAGCTCAGTGCAGCACTAATCTGGTTGTTGTAGCAACAACCCTTTGTGGTGCTGTCCTGTCAGACACCCTGAGTGTGAGAGACACCCTCTGTGCTGTTCTTTGGGAGGTGCTCGTGCACCTCCTGCCTGGGCATTTCTGGTCCCTGGGTCAGTCTGGGTTTGTCTGCCTGGTTCTCTCCCCACCTCTCGGTAGCAGGAAGAGCACTGCAGAGACGGTCCCAGGCAGGGTGGCAGCGTGGGTCCCCTGCTGAAGGACACGGCTGCGCTGGCTCCTGCAGTGCTGCAGCATCCCCTGCGCAGTGCTCGGCACAGGCTGGGGCCACGCCGGGCTCTGCAGCACGGGGCTGCCCTGCCTCCCTCCCGCAGCCACCACCAGCTCCAGCAGCGCCCTTCTGTCCAGCTGGGAGAGGACTTTGGCAGCCCCGAGCTCGCCTGAGCCTGTTTGTGGGAGAGGGATGCGCTGCAGAGAGATTCAGGGAGAACAGCGTTGTCTCTGCACAGCCCCAGCTACTCCCTGTGCCCTCCGCTCTCTGAACAGCTTCGTAATTTTTCATCTGATGTCTTTTCTCCTCTGTGCGGCTTCAGCTGGCAGCCTGGCTCCCAGCAAGTCTGCAGCATTGATTCCATTAACGAGTGTGCCTTTGGATTAGAGCAGGAGAAATGAATTATCAGTCACTAGGGGAAGCCTGTGGTCGTGATGCAGCCTGCTGCAGCCTGACACACAGCCTTGAGTCACTCCAGAAGTGCACTGTCCTCCTCCCACTGTTCCACCTGCACGAGAAGCCAGGCAGGCAAAGGGAAGCGTGGCTTTGTGCATGAAATTTTGTCTCCCAAGGGCATGGCTCAGAGGACAGGAAAACCATCTAGTCCTGCTACAAGCAGTGACAACTTCCACTGGGACAGGTTGCCCAAAGTTCTGTCCAACCAGACCTTGCACACATCCAGTGGTGGGACATTCAATTGCTTCAGATTAATTGTTGGGTGGGGAGGAGGGGGGCTTGGAGCTGCCACGGTTTAATGCAGACAGGGGAACCACATCACCTGAGCAGCATTTTGCCTCCTCGCTGTGCCCAGGCCGCACCAGCTTCTACGAGCAGTACGGGGTGATCCGGGACGTGCTGCAGAACCACCTCACCGAGGCCCTCATGTTCCTGATCATGGAGCTCCCCGCCAACGTGAGCAGTGCCCAGGAGGTGGTGCAGCACAAGCTGCAGGCGTTCCAGTCGCTGTGGGGCCTGGAGAGGAGCAGCGCCGTGCTGGGGCAGTACCAGGCCTACGACAGCCAGGTGCAGGAGGAGCTGCAGGAGGCACGGGGCCACGTCAGCACCACGCCAACCTTTGCAGGTGAGAGCTTGGGCAGGGTCCTGGCGAGGGGAGCAGTCAGAGCTGAGGAGAGCAGGAGATGTGAGTCCTTGCATGCAGTACCAGCTCCGTGGCTCTGGACCTCACTGCTGACCCAGGGATGTGTCACTGCTGCGGTCACTGGGAGCTGGGCAGGATACGCTGGTGTCCTGTCAGCTGGGTGATGGTCCAGGATTTCTGGGAGCTGAGGAGGGGGAGCAACGGGGGGGTGATGGAGACCCCCCAGGAGTGCCTGGGCAGTGGTAGCTCTGTGGGATCTCTGTCGTTGCAGGGGTGCTGATCCACAGCGACAGCCTGCGCTGGGAAGGGGTCCCCTTCCTCCTCACCTCCGGGAAGGCTCTGGACGAGCGCGTGGGTTACGCCCGTGTCCTCTTCAAGAACAGGGCCTACTGCCCTCAGAGTGGCTCGCTGAGGGATGCGGGGCACAGCCAGTGCAAGCCCAAGCAGATCATCTTCCACTTCGGGCACGGTGCGCTCAACACCCCTGCGGTGCTGGTGAGCAGGAACCTCTTCCAGCCTGTCATGCCCAAAGACAGCTGGAAAAAAGCAGAGGCTCGGTCAGACCTGCACGTCTTTGGACAGCCACTGTCTGATTTCTACATGTACAGCCCTGTGAAAGAGCGAGATGCATATTCTGTCCTCATCTCCCACATCTACCATGGCAGGAAGGATTTCTTCATCACCACGGAGAACCTGCTGGCCTCCTGGGCCTTCTGGACACCTCTGCTGGACAGCACCTCCCGCCAGCCCCCGCGCCTCTACCCCGGGGGCGTGGAGAACCAGCACCTCCTGGACTTTGAGATGGTGAGTGGGGGAGTGGCGTTCACCCTGGCAGAGCCAGCGGAGCTGCTGAGCCCCAGCGGGCAGACACCGAGCGATTTCAGGGCAATCCAGTCCAAATTTCGGCAGAGTCCCCTGGTCTCGGCCTGGGCTGAGGACCTGATCTCCCAGCTGGCGTCCGACATGGAGGAGGCGGCGCTGAGGAGCGTGGCTCGCTCGGGGCAGTTCCACCTGGCCCTGTCGGGCGGCTCCAGCCCCGTGGGGCTGTTCCAGCGGCTGGCGAGGCACCACTACGGCTTCCCCTGGGCCCACACCCACGTCTGGCTGGTGGACGAGCGCTGCGTGCCCCTGACCGACAGCGAGTCCAACTTCCTGGGCCTGCACAGGCACCTCCTGCAGCGCGTGCGGGTGCCCTACTTCAACATCCACCCCATGCCCGTGCACCTCAACCGGCGCCTGTGCGTGGAGGAGGACGGGGGCGCGGAGCTCTACGCCAGGGACATCGCGGCCCTGGTGGCCAACGCCAGCTTCGACCTGGTGCTGCTGGGGGTGGGCACGGACGGGCACACGGCCTCGCTGTTTCCCCGCTCCGAGAGCGGCCTGGAAGGGGCTCCCACCGTGGTGCTGACCGAGAGCCCGGTCAAACCGCACCAGAGGATGAGCCTCAGCCTGCCCCTCATCAACAGGGCCAGGCAGGTGTTTGTGCTGGTTCTGGGCAAGGGCAAGCACGACATCACCACCCTGCTCAGCAGAGTGGGCCGCGAGCCCAGGAAGTGGCCGATCTCCGGCGTCAGCCCCAGCTCTGGCCAGCTGGTCTGGTACGTGGATTATGAAGCTCTGCTTGGGTGATGCCTTCACGGTGTCCCTGCTCCCTTTTCTGCGTGGCCTTGACAGCCTGGATTTCCCTACACCATGTCCGTGTTCCTCTGCTGCCAGCAGCAGCTTCACCCCCGACACCTCCAACCTTCTGGGAGATCCGTGGCCTGCAGCGCCTCTGACATTTGAGCCTGGAGGGAGCTGGGCTCAGTGTCCAGGGCTCAGGAGGAGCCAGGAGCCCGGGGCAGCACCTCTGGCTCTGCTCTGGGTTCTGGCCGAGACTTGGGACAAATGACCTCGCCCTGAAGTGCCTCAGTGTTCCTGTCAGGCCTTGGTGCTTACTGGCATGTAACTACCTCACAGGCACTACAGGAGACTTGTGAAATCAACTGCCTGCCAAATTCTTCTAAATTTTGTGTAATTCTCAGGCTAAAAGACAATAATAACACGTTCACCCCCTGCCCTGCTCAGTCTGGCTGGGCCAGAGTCGTTGTCTCAGTGGAAGGATGGTTGTGTGCCCGTGGAGCTGTGACCTTGTCCTTGCAGCTGGCCTGGTGGGAGCCGGGCTCTGGCTGTGGCTGTGCTTTCCTGGGAGCACAGACACCCCCAGCTTCTGCGGCCCCTGAGTGCTGGCACTGATCTGTGAGCTCCCTGCAGTCCTGAGCCTCTGCAAACTGCCCAGCAGCAGGGGCTGAGCCTGGGAGCAGGAATTAGCTGTGTTCATTAAGTGGATGGCTGATACCAGGGCGGTGGGGAAGGAAGACAAACTGCTTTTTAGGCTGTTAAAATAACAGGGGCAGGGTGAGGAGCAGGGCAGCTCACAGAGCTGCAATAATTACTGGGGGAAAAGCTGGGTGCTCAGAGGAGCTGCTGGGTTTAGCTGGCAAAGAAATGTTTTCTGTAACTGTCTCACTGGTGGAACAGCTGTGCAGGGCAAGGTGGTTTGGGTCTGGTGCGTCCATGAATTCAGACATCATTTCTTTCCTTCTTAAACAAAAATACCCACGTTAACTTCATTCCAGTTCTTTTCTGTTTGGTGTGAGGGAATAAGTTTTAATGAAAAATTGACTTAATGTGAGAGTAACTATATTTTTATGAATAACAGAGTTTATTCCTGTCTTACAGGTGACTGTGGCATTGGAGTTTTATTATTTTTGCACTCTTTCTTGGTAATAGGTGGCTGGCACCCCTTGAAATAATTTGCACTTTTGAGTAAGCACATGGGGTTTTTCCCAGGGAGCTACTGTCCTTTCCAGCTGAAAATAGGGTTTGTTTGTGAAGTCTTTGTCTAGTGGGTCACCCCAAAATTCATCCTGGATTCTATTAAAATCCATTAAAAGTTTCCACATTTTCCTTGGTGAATGGAGCTCTCTGGGTTGTTTGGGGGATTTTTTAGAAGTATATATTTTTTTCACGCAGACAATTCCTGTTAAACTCTTTAATACATAGGATTTGCTAAAGGAAAACCAAATATTTTGGAATATACAAAATTTATGACTGGAAAGAGAGAGACTGGATGGGAAGAAGGGTTAAATGAGCAAGAATGATGAGGAGGAATGGTAGCAATCCACTGGGCTGCAGGCCAAGGAAGCAGGGCTATTTTTATTTTGTGAAAGTTATTAATAGAAAGCGTGCACCTTCTTGAGAGCTTGTATTAACCTTCCTCTGCAAAGGCAGCTCCATGGAGTAACTTCTTACAGTCTGCTTCTCCCGTAAGTCCTTATTGATACCAATTTTTGTAATTTTTTTTACTGTCAAGTGCATTCCTACAATTCAATGGTATGATTGTTTGTATGTTTTACAGAAAACTAACACTGGAAATAATTCATTTTTCATATCAACTTTTACAAATCAAATTGTAAAATCTTTTTTTCCCAAGAGTAAAGTTTTGTGATTCTTTTCATGTTGTTTAATGAATGAAGAATTATATTTATAAAAAATAAATAGTTTTTAACAAGAAGTGTCTTTTAATTTCTTCCAGAGATGGGTGGTCTTTCCCTGTCCTCCTGGTGAGTGAAGTTTTAGTTGTGCAACGTGGACAATGTCACTGCAGTGTTAAAGGTTCACTCTGACTCTTGCTTTTTTTTTTTTTTTGGTGTCTCATCCAGACAAGGCCAGGACTTTTCAAAATAAGGAGCAGCCAAAGCCCTTTTAAGGTGAGGAGATGGAATCACCCAGGGCTGTGCAGGGCCCTGGAATGGCCAGGCCTCAGGAAAGCCTCCCCTGATCCACGTTTACTCCTGAGTTGCATTTCCATGGACACTGTCACCATAGTGCGGAGCTGCTTCATAACAGAGTTTGTAGAAGGGCATTTTTAACTGCAGGCTGTCGATCTGGGAGCTGAGAGGGGGCAGCTGAGGCTCCAGCAGGAGCTGTGCTGTGCCTCGGGCTGGCAGGGCCCTGTGGCAGGTCCTGGCCTCCACTCCAGCTGATTCCCAAGTGTTCCTGGCCAGACCCGGAGGAAAATCCCACCTGACACCTTCATCCCGCAGAGAGAGCGGGCACAGCCTGGGGAAGGCGAGGAGGAGCACAGCAGTGGCATCCCAGTGCCCCAGGGGAAAGAGTTCATGTTCCTGGCAAGGGGAGGATGGAGGATTTCAGGCAGATGTTTGCTTGCTGCAGTCCTGCTGATTCCCAAGCGCTGGTTGCCCTGGCTGCAGCTGGAAGGGCTCTGCCACTCCCAGACCTGGTTCTCAGGGGACTCCTGGGCTCTCAGGCAGCAGGGATCAGTGCAGCACCAAGGGTGTGTGGCTTTTCAGCAGCCAAACCCTCTCCAGATGCTTCAGGGTCAGTGAATGCCCCTGGGAGCAGAGGCAGAGGTGGTAAAAGGAGCAAAACTTTCAGTGTCTTAACACTTTTTTAATACAAGTATTTGGTGCTGTGCTCTGCTTCTGCTTTGTCCACAGCACAGGGTAGGATTTGTACCTCCAGATTCATTGCCTGCCTTAGCAGGGATGTGCTTTATCGCCTTCCTCTCCCCAAAAGAACGATGATTGAAATTGTGTCCATTGCCTAACGAGGGGTAAGAGAGGAGGGGGAGCGGCGAGAGCGGAGAGGGGCCCTTTGGGGCGCGGGGGTGAGGCGGTGCCGGGCGCTGTGCGGCTGCGGGCTGGCAGCGCTGCCGCAGTGGTGCAGCAGCAGCAATGCAGCCCCAGCGATGCAGCCGCAGCGATGCAGCCCCAGCGATGCACCAGCAGCAATGCAGCCACAGCAATGCAGCAGCAGCGATGGACATCGCTGCAGGGCCCTGCATGGCTCTGGGAGGGACACGGCCCCGTGTCCCCGCACAGGACATCGCTGCGGGGCCTGTCCCGGCTCGGAGCAGCGCCGGCCGCGGCTGTGCCGGCAGCAGAGGGTGCTGCTTGCCCGCGCTGCAGGAGCTGCTGCGAGCCGCTTTCCCAGCCCCGGGCTGCCACAGCAGCGTTTTCCCGAGGCCCGGAGCTGCACGGCTGTGCCTGGCACCAGCACTGATGGAGGCCAGCGGGGGCTCCCGGGGCACGGCGAGCTCCCTGCCCAGCTGCTCCCTGCCCAGCTGCTGCTCCTGGATCGTCCTGTTGTTACCATTTTCCGTGCGTGGCCATCCATGGAAAAGGCAAGGAACTCTTTTCTCCGCTTTCCCGCTCCCAGTGGCCTCCCCTGCCCAGGCTGTGACCGTGTGCTCAGCTCCCCACGGGCACGGCTGGCACAGGGACTGCGGGATGTGGCCTCTTCCCCGCGGCTGCAGGACCCGTGTCAGGCAGCAAATCACTGAGATTTCGAGGGGCGCTGCCCTCGTGAAGAGGGAGTCATGTACAGGTACCTCAGCAGCTGGGGATGTGAGGGTTGCTCTAAAAAGAACAGGGAGTAAATTCTGCATCCAAGTGTTCCCGTTACAAGAAGGGACTAAAAAGAAGATGACTACTTCTTTTTCCTGCAAAGCGCCCCTGGGGATTGCCTGTTTTTTCTCCTCCATCGCACTCTCTTTTACTCCCATTTCCACCCCATCTTCCAGCTGGGGAGGGTTTGTCGATTGTCCTCTAAGCAGGCTTGGCAGGATTTCTCCCTGGTGAGGCTGCTGTTTTCACAGCCTCTCTGTGTCCTGCAGCACACTGGGTTCCTCTGGCGTTGCGGCTGCACATTACAGACGCTCATTGTTCACTATCTGTTGCATTGTCTCCCTCGATTCCCACAGGCACAGCCTGCACGCAGCACGTCCATGTTTCCGGGCAGAGTGGTTGCTCTCTCTCTCCCCTGCTCTCCCCAGGGCACAGAGAGCTCCAGGCTTTCTGCCTGCCTGTCTTTGTACCCCCCCTCCACAGGCAAGGCAATAGCATCCCCTTTGTTGCTGCAGTCCGCCAGCCTCCAGCTGCAAGGGCAGCGTCAGTCAGGCATAAACCTCATCCACAGAGTCTGTTCCAGCCTCACAGTCCATGCTGGGAGTCCAAAGGATTTAAATCTTTAACTTCAGACATTCAAAAGGGCTGCAGTTTTCAGAAGGTGGATGCCCATCCCCTTCCAGACCCCAGTGCTCATGCACAGTGCTGAACGCTGACCACAAGACAGCAGGCGTGCCAAGCCATTCCTCCTCCCACCTTCCTGTCAATAGTCTCAGCATAAATTCACCAGGATGGGAGCTGGAAAAGTCTCTGCTAATCCAGGCTCCATCCCCAGCCAGTTCCCCAAAAAGGCTAAGGGGGATTCCACTGCAGGCCATGAACACCGGCCCTTGTCAGCCACCCCCCTCTGCCCCTGTTTGTCCCGTTGTTTGAGATGCAGTGTTCAAAGCACGTGATTGAAGATCAGCAATTCCTGCTTCTTAAGGAAGCAAGAAAGTCAAATATTAAGGAAATAAAAGCAGACAAGATTCCATAGGAGCTGTGATCTCATCTGGCCAGAAGCCACCACAAAGCTGAGAAGTTCTGCTTCAGCACTTGTCACGTCTGGTCTCCTCCAGCCTCCCTGCTGCTCCCACACCTCCTCCGCCCCACTTCTCCCTCTTGCTGTAAAGAGCAGGGGTCTCTCTCTTGGAGCAGGAAACCCTTGCTCACCTGGAACCAGCACACAAGAAAATGCAGGACTGAGTAGTTCTCAGAGCAGCTCACCCCCAAGGCTTGGCCAACTGTCCAAGAACTGGAGAGCATCCTGCAGAAAAGGCTTAAAGGGGAGACATTCACAACACAGACTGTGGAAGAACTCCTGCTGAAATTAGTGGGGAAAAGTGACTTAAATATGAGCAGGACCAGGTCAAAGCAATGTAGTTTTGAAAAAGCTACCAAAGGCACTCGCATATTTATGGTTGAACCTTGTTTGAATGAGGTCCCTGTGCTCAAAACGGAGTTCAGCTGAAATGAAAGCAAAGAGCTCTGGAAGTAGAGGCACAAAAAAGAGGACACACGAATTAACTGTGCTCTGTTTTCACATGTGCCCCAAGACCATCAGTGATGAGAAATGTCAAGACCCACGTCAGTGTCCAATCCCCAAAAACAGTAACTGCAGCAGCATGCAGGGGCATTCATTCCACACTGACTCAGATGGCAGGCTGCCACCTCCTGAATCACTCACACCACTTCCTGCAGCTCTTAGGTGGTCCTTGGAGGTATCCCATGCAATATGGCTCGCTGAATTTATGACAATCCACGAGTTTACAGCTTGAGCAGCATTGCTACAAACAACTCTTTTTGTCTGGAAACACTGAAAAATAAATAATCTCAAAAACACGCTACCGGGTGAGATTTGTCCAGAGAGTTGATTTTTGAATGAAGACTGAAATGAACTTCCCTGATTTATTTCGGTAAACAATTGAGTCTTTAAAAAGCAAACAGACATTCTCTGGAGTGATTGAAACAAATCACAGAATCAGTCCGGTTGGAAAAGATCTCTGAGATCATCGAGTCCCTGCTGTGACACGGCACCACCATGTCCACTGGAGCATGGCACAAAGTGCCACGGCCGGGCATTCCTCAAACACCCCCGGGGCACGGAGACTCCGCCACCTCCCCGGGCAGCCCCTTCCAGTGTCCGACCCTCCTTCCCGCGAAGAAACGCGGAGCGCTGTGTGGGTGTGCGGACACCGGGGATGCGACCCGCAGTGACCGCAGCGTGCGCGGAGATCCCAGCGCCGCGGCCGCGACTCGCCGCTGTTCTCAGCCGTTCCTGGAGCGAGCACTAAAAGCACTAAAGCAGCCCAGATTTCACCCAGACATGGTGCCGGCAGCCGGGCGGGGATGGGCTCCGGGGATGGGCTCCGGGGATGGGCACCGGGGATGGGCCCCGGGGATGGGCACCGGGGACGGGCTCGGG
>VYXC01002458.1:32512-45720 GCA_013397175.1 Platysteira castanea | reverse complement strand
GGAAGCGGGGTGGTTTGTTCAGGGTCTGTGGTTACCGCGGTGGTCCCCGGAGCTCCCCTTACGAGGTCTGAATACTGTGTCTCTTTTCATGCTACATAAACCTTTGCGAATAGAACGGGGACTTACATAATCCTGTATCTGAAGGACCCAGACTGTTGTTATAAGGTCAGTCTTGCTGTAGCCTCCTGCTGGACTGTGCCGTGTTTTGTCCTCATTCCCTGGCTGAAGTGAGCAGCCAGGGAGCCTGGTGGCTGCTGGTGGCTCTGCCTGAATCAAAACCTGTAAATTATCTGAGCCGTGGCTCAAGATAAGGAAGTTTACAAAACGATTGTAGAAATGGGAGTTGCTCCTTGGAGAAAGATCACCTCTTTTTTTTNTTTTTTTTTTTTCTCCATGATAGCGATGCAGGATGGCTCTATGAACCTTTTGTCCCAGGAGTAATCTGTGTTTTTCCCACCCCTCTAACATCTGATTTCTACACCAGATGCAGCATTGCAAAGCTCAGCAGCACAGACAGCTCAGTCTTGCTGGTGCAAGTTGGCTGCTGCATCACCAGGACCGAACTGTGCTGAGCCTACAGTAAGAGAGGTCTGGCTATAGGATGGGCAGAGGGCTCTCCCAGCCTCCGAGGAAGGATATTTCTGGGGTGAGTTGATAAGGGAAGAGCCGGGAGTGCCGTGGAGCCGCGCTGCTGTTTTCAGAGTGAATGGCAATGCCGGGAAGCACCGGAGTGGAGGAGCATCATCCCTGACCCACCAGTGGACGCTGCCCTGTCCCCTCCCTGCTCTGTCACCGTGTCTGGCCCGTGGGCCCTGCCGAGGCTCGCGGTGGTTGTGGAGATGGATGCACCAAGCAGCAATTTACTCTTCTCCCCCTTGGAGGCAGGAGATGAGCTCCAGCAGTGTATTCCTTGGGGGATGTTGGGTTGTTGCAGTGCATCAGCAGCAGCTTTTGCAGCCTCTCTGCTCGGCTCTAGAGGTTCCTGAAGTGCACTATAATGCAATTTGGAGCGTGTTTGTAAACTTCTGCTGGATGCTTCTGAGACGTGGGCTTGTGTTCCAGGAACTGGCCAGCTGACACGTGCTGCGTTCGTGTGCAGGCACTCGGTGCTGCTGCCTGTGGGGAATGGCCTCTGCTTGTTGCTCTCCTGGGTCTGGGTCGGTTTTTTTTCCCTGGCTCCTTTTTCCTTTCCTCAGAAAAAGTGAAAGCAGTCTGCAAGGGCTGCGTGTCTTGTGAGGGCTAATTAAGAATTCATTAAGTTACTGGAATTAAAAATCTGTAGCTAATGAGCCAGTGAGGACACTATGCCAGGGTTTGTGACTGAGTGCAGACAGTGCTGACAGATAATATTCCAAGTCACAATGTAGGTTTTGAAGACTATAAGATGTGGAGTGGAGTATGTTCTGGGGCTGTCTGAGGTTTGTGTCTCTGTCAGCTTTTGTGGCTGATGCCTCTGCCTACTCTGAGGCTGGCACCTGATGGGCTCAGAGAGCCCAGTGCAAGTGGTGGTCATAATTTTGGGCTTTAGTGTACTTGTACTTACTGAGCCTGCAGTCACCGAGGGCTTGTGTTGACAAGGGGTGAGGATTAGCTGCTGTTGGCAGGGAGTATCAGTGAGGTGACTTCAGCTGGGCTGTGCTTATCTTCGTGCCCTGTGGCAGGAGCCTTGTGCGTGCATGAGCTGGCAGAGCAGGGCAGCTTAACAGCAGTGGAGGAACCACTGCCCAGTGGAACTGACCAGCTCTGAGCGCGTGCCAGCTTCCCAAACCTGGTGCCTGTGGCTGGCTGTGCAGCTGCTGCCCTGCTCCTCTGTGTTTCCAGGTGTGTGATGGATCTCACAGCCACAACGTGCCAAGGCACAAGTCAGAGCGCAGCTGCTGTCAGACAGAGCTGTGTGATGCCTGCAGAACCAAAGTGAGTAAGTGTCTGGTACCAGGCTGCAGTCACCGGGTTCCTCTGCTGGTGGCCTTTGCAGAATGAGCTCATGGCAAGGTGTTGACTCACTTCCAGTTGCTGCACTGCTCTGGGCAGCAAAGAACCCTTCCCTTGAGTTACCCCATGTGAGTAACTGCTGTAGCTGCCTCTGTTTCCATGAATAATTGCTGGGGAAGAGTGCAAAGCACTCTTTGTCCTTAGCAAAGATGGGCTATGTGCTACAGGTGATGGCCAAATACTCTCTGCTGAGTGTGAGAAAATAGAGCTAAAAAATAATTGTTTCCAAGCACATGGTGGGGAAAATGTGCCACTGTTAACTGTGTTTTCCCAGGGACTACTCAAGCATCTCTTCCCTTTTGACTCTGTACTGCTCTGCCTTTAATGGTAATGCTTTGGAAACTCCTGGGATAAAGTAAATTGGTCTGTGGCAATGGTCAGAAAATTCTCTTCCAGACTAAGTGGTTTATACAGCAAAGAGAAAAAATCCTCATTCTGGGTGCTAATTGGGTACAGGAACTGCTTTGTTCTGTAGCTGTGGGGTGGCACGAGCTGCCCAAGCTCTGGAGTGTTTAAGGGAAGGAAACACAAAATTTCCCTGGTAAAGCTGGTTTGGAGGGAGCTGGGTGCTGTGTGGGGGTCCAGCCCCGGCACGTAAAGGCGGTGAGTGAGGAGCTGACAGAGCACTCAGCTGAGCCACGAGCAGTGTCCTGCTCTCCAGTGACTGAGGAAAGCTGTCCCAGCCCCGGGGGCTGCCTGTGCAGTGCCCCTTCTTCGGAAAGAGGAGAGGGAAGGGCAATTTCCCTGGGCCCGGGGCACTGGGGTGAGCAGGTGCAGGGGGTGCCAGGGGTGCCTGGTGCTGTGTCACCACTGCTGGGGACAGCTCTTTGTCCCACGCTGGCGTGCCTGGGATCGGTCCCACAGCCCCGAGCTGTCCAGGCCAGCTGGTGCTCGTGGCAACCTGACAGTGTTTGTGTGCCCCGGGGAGCGTGGTTTGGAGGGACGAGCACAGGGCTGCAGGCCAGGGACAGCTGGGGGCTGATCCTTCCTCGACATCTGCCGTGATGGGTGGCCCTGCTTCCAGGGCTGTTCAGAGAGGCCGAGAATAAAGTTAGTGCTTTGCTTGTCTGGTAGCTCAGGCTGGGATGGATAGGGAATTCCAGGTTTTGTTTAAAGGGCTCTGCCCTGTGGCTCATTCTGGCAGCGGGGTGGGAAAGGTGGGAAATGTCCTCTTACCTGTGCACAGTGAGGAGAGGGGGGCTTGGCAATCACTGACTTGCCCGTGTTCCGTTCCTGTGGAAGCTGTCTGGTCATCCTCCCTTGTGGGTTTATGTCTTGTACTTCAGCAGCAGTGGAGGTCAGCTTCAGAGTTTTTTGGATTAGCATCTTCTTCTCATTTAATAGAGAAGCAGCCACATGTCTTTGCCTTTGCTTTTTTCCTTAATCCTGGAGAGTCTTGCCCACTGCTATTTCCTTGTCTCCTGGCTCTGTGAGTTTTTTCTCTTCTAGAACATGGGAAGACAGGTTTCAAGCTGGAGCAGTGCTGCTGCTGTATAATGGTAAAACTTCCCCTGGGAGGAGAAAGTGACACACTTCTTTGTCCTCTTACAAAGCTTTCTCTTTAAGGAGAAAGCTTTTTACTCAAACAAACAAACAAAAGACCCCAACAACCACTACCACCTCTCTGCAAAGGGAGAGCAATTGAGAGCTTTGGGGCAGGAGGTGGTAATGTCTGGATGGAGTTACCAAACATGGGCTTTTGCTGTTAGCCTGGAAGGGGAATTTGATGAAGCTTCTAAGTCGGAGCAGCTGTGTCGATGTTAGCTTCAAACTGCTTTCTTTGGAGAGCTGGTATGTTATCAAGTCAGGAATCTGTCCTGAGGAGATCCCAGATGGGGCCTTGACACCATAAATGTACAAAGGCACTCAGTTGCACAAAAACTGCAGAAACAACTTAGTTCTGAAGAACGTGAGCCACAGATGGTAAACAGCCAAGAAAAGCAAGCAAGGGGTAAGGCCAAGCCGTTCTCTACATGAGGAGGCTGCACTGCTCTCAGATGTTTAGAAATTCTTGGTTTAAACTTCGGCAAACTTCACCGTGGATAAATCCTAATTTGATGGCCTCTTGTAAATTAAAATCTGCTTAATGCAGAGATGTGAAAAATGCCTGCATCCTCACTGTAGTGTTGGGAGGTTTGTAGTAGGCCCCGAGTTTGCCAAAGCGTGGTTCTTACCTAGATGCCCTAATTCCCTGCTGGGTGGTACTTGAGGACCCCGGGGTCTGTGCTGCAGGGAGGGCAGCGTTGCTTCTCACTGAGAAGAGGATAATGACTCTTGAAATGCTTCCAAACAGCAGCCTGTGGCCCTTCCTGCTGGGCTGTGGGGTGTGAGGAGTGGATGGGCTTGTGCTGTGCTGTCAGCAGTTCTACACTGGAAAGTCTCCTTTGGTATTCAGTCTCCCTGTGCTATTTAAGGCTAAACCAGTCATGTTACTGAATGTGGACAATGAGGGAGGGGTTGCTTTGTTCCACACTAATCCCAGGGCAGTCGTGCATCTGGGACTTGAAGATCCGGGGGATGCCCATGTAAAGAAATGCTCAGAACTTTGTGACCAGCTGGTGAGGGGTGAGCTGCGCCGGGAGGATTCGTGTCTGTGTCCCAGTTCCTGTAAACTCGAACAGCTGCAGAATAAACCTGTTGACCCTTGTGCTGAGAAGAGGTCGTGGGCCTGTGTGAATCCAGAAAGTACCTGGCTGGGTGCCTGTGGGCAGGAAATGCAGTTGCTTGGCCTTTCTGTTCCGGGGTGATGTGATAGGCGTGAGCTGCTGCAGGCTGGGCTGTCCCCCTCCTGCCCAGGCTCTGAGCCGGGCTCCGGTGCCTGCTGTCCCCCAGTGCCACTGCTCATGCTCTGGGGCTGTCCATGGGGCACCTTCTGCACTCCCAGCTGGAGCAGATTGGAGCTGGGCGTGGGAGTGAACCAAACACTGAACGTGTGATCTTCTGTCAGCCCGGGCACTGCCTTCCTCTCTTACCTCGCAGCGTTCCTGGGGTGCTGTGCTTCCCTCTTGCAGAGAGGCTCGGATAGGCAATTTTAAGTGGTTTCAGCCTCAGACTTGACTCTGGTATTGATTCAGGCACATGCATCCCTTAGATCTTGCCAGCACGGCTTCGTTTGCAGCCTGGGAGGAGAGGGCAGGAGGGCTGCACACGTGGCCCTGATTCCAGCAGGATATTGCTGCAGGGTGAGGTATGTGGCACGCTGTCCTGCCAAGGTACAGCTGCTGAGCAGAAGTTCAGAAGGGGCAGCCAATCTGCTGTGAAGGGGCTGTGAGCTTGGGTAATGGTGAAAATTCGGGGAGTGGAGGCAGACCAGCACTGGTTTTCCAAGCTGTGGGCTTGACTTGCTGAAGGTTGAGATGGGGAGAAGAGGAAAGATGCATTCGAAAACATAAGATTCACAGTCTACCCCGTTTCAGTGGCTGAGGTTCATCCTGGAACTTGGACACTGCAGTTTCTTGATAGCTGCCTTAGTTAATTGATCTTCAGATGATCTGCTCAAGGACCTGCGAGCTGTTAAATAGCTGAACTTCTTAAACTGCCCCAGTGCGCAGCAGCTTTTACAGGAACTGCGAGCCTCCCTGGGCAGTTCGTGCAGCTGCACCGTTCCTGTTTGCCTGGCCCTGGTGTCAGTGTGGCTGTGCTGGTGTCCCCATGCCCTGGCTGTGAGGGTGCCCAGTGGCTGTGGGATGTTTCCTTCTGCTGAGGCTGCTGAAGGGGCAGCTCCTGTGTGCCCGCAGTGCCCACACAGGTCCCACTCTGCACTTCTGGCACGAGCAGCAATAACGTTAAATCCGAGGCTTTGTCGGGGTAATCTGATAGAGCCTGGCGTGGCACGGACCTGGATCTGCAGGAGCACAGCTTGGAGTGCCCACACCTTCGGTGGGAGGGGAGCGCTGGTGGGGCTGCCTGGAAGGAGCAGAAGGCACAGCAGTGACTGTATTGGCATAGGAGCCTTCTCAACAGGAAAATGTTCAATATGCTCCTAAATCTTGTTTTGGCATATCTGAGAGGCCCACGGAACGAGTCTGCCACAGCAGTGGTGTCTGACCCAGGGTCCTGGTGCCAGGTGGACACCCTGGGGCCCGGGTGGGCAGAGCAGATGGCCCAGCAGGGTGGCAGCAGGGACGAGGTGGCTTTGCTGGTCCCTGTTTTGCCTCCAAGTCTGACAGGAGAGCTGGGCTGTCCAGTGATCCGTGCTTGGATGAGTTCCTCCAGGGTGGACAGCTCCACAGCCAGCCCTGTCCAGGCCAGGGTGGCACCCCCAAAGCACTGGGGTTACCTGGAGGGGCTCAGCTGATGCTTCCATGGCACGTTAGCAGCAGGAGGGCAATGAGCTGAGTGTGGGAATGGAACCACAAGGTGAGTTTAGTCTGGGGGGAGGTTTTGGTGGGGGAAAAGGCTGCTGGACGTGGTGGCTTTGTCTGATGTCCCAGGCGCTGGCCATTGCAGACAGTTTACACCTACCCCGTGTTTGGGAGGCTGTGGTGCTCTCAGGGGTGGGTGGCTGTGGCTTTCTCATTGCTTTCCAACTGGTGTTTGCACACAGCAAATCCTGGCCAAGCCATCCAGCCTCCTCGAAAGGAGGAGTGAGAACTCCAGCAGCAGCCAAGAAACAGCTGAACCTGCTTTGACTGAGACTGAGCAGCCTCAGAAAAGACAGAAGCCTGCACACTGGAGGCAGCAGCTGCCATGACTGGCTTATCTCTACTGTTCTTGATCTCTAAACTTTGAAAAAGCAAGGCAGCTTCTCTTCTCTGCTTGCTCCTGAGTATATTCAGTGCATCTTGCTTGAGAACAGATCCTCTGGCTGTTTCTACAAGGCTTCTCGGTCTCTATTTCTTAACTTCTATTAATCTGTTTCAAACCTGGTTTCCTAACTGGAAACTTTCCATTGATGTCATGGGAGCTTTCTGTGGCCCACATGAAATAGCTGGGTTCACCAGGAATTAAGTGACTCTGCAAATGTTTATGTTAAACACTTATTTGGGAGGCCTGTTGACTTAGGAGGACCTGTGATGGCTGTGGTATGTTGGGAGGATAGGTTGGCTGTACAGCTTTTGTCTTGCCTTTGAACTCTGGGAGTCCTGGCAGCTGTTTAGTGCCCAGATAAGGACTCGGAGTGCAGCTCACGACGTGTTTCATCACTGGCTGTGCTGCTCCTTGTCTTTTACACAGGAGAGGTTTTCCAGTGGGGCACCTGAATGGAAAGGACCCAGATGGCAAAGTCTGGATAGTCACAGCAGAAAGCTGCTGGCTTAATTACAGGTATGGAATTTTGTTGTTTTAGAGAGGAAACCCACAGTTTAGTCTGCTGAGAAGCCCTAGGGAGGGAAGGAAGGACACGCATGTTCTTCAGACTCTGCTTACTCAGGCGTCTGTGGTGGTGTCAGAGCATTTGGAAGGTGGAAACAGAAGGGATTAAAAACCCTCTCAGCATTCCCTGTCACCGCCAGCCAGACCTCAGACTCTGAGAAGTGTCCATCTCGTTCCTCCCCTGCAGGAGATGGTGCCTGGGGTGCAGCTGAGTGTGGGCAGGCTGGAGGTGGGGAGGGAGCCACTTCAAATCTCCCTTGATTTACAGAGCCCAGGCCTGTGAAGCTGTTGCTTAGGAATGAATTTCTGAGTGTGTCCCAGTAAGACTAAGGGGCAGATTTTCCCCTTTGCCACTTGAGCCAGTAGTGAAGCTGCTGTGAACAATGCTGCAGTGCATGCCTTGGTCTCTTTTCTTGGCAAAAACATTTGTTCTGTATTACCACAACTGCTATTTCCAGGAAAAAGTTGCTCTGGGGTATCTGGCCACCTTACAGTGCAGATGTCCTCTGAAAGCAGCATGTGCATTCCTGCAGCCACAGTTTGGATAAAGTGCTTTTATCCTCTTCATTTTGGCGCGCTGCACTTTCAAATCTGATTTGTCTTGTTGAGCCTTTACAGGGATAAAACTTCAAGCAGGCAGGCTAGAAAGGCTTCTTAAAATTGCTGCTTTGTGAAGCCTTTTGGTGGATGATTGAAGAAGCTTTTGGGCCACCCTGCCTGTCTCAAACCACCGCAGCAATTTCCAGGGACCCTTTCAGGTGATGGTGAAAGCCAAACATGTCATCACGCTGAGACTGCACTCACTGCCAGCTCTGGTGAGATGTGCAGTGTCTCCTCCTAATTACGGGATGTCCCAGGTCAATTACAGCTAAACACGGCGTCCAACCGTGTCATTAAACTTTTTTGGCTAATGACAAGTCAGGAACCCGGTGAAGCACCATCCCGGCGTGCTGTGCCGTGGGCAGCTGCTGAGGGTGTTCCAGTAAAGCTGGCAGCGTGAGCTGCCTCTTGTGCAATCTGTCTGCCAGGAACATCCTCTTAGCTCAGCACTTGGGAGCTGCTGGGCCATCCCTCGCTGCTGCTGCGTGTTCCTGGACGGGGAGGGCTCACCTGACCGAGCCTGCTGCTGGAGTGGTTTGCTGAATGTTGACAAAAGCCTGGGCACTGGTCTGTTCCATGTTTATCCAGCTCTTTCCTTGGGTTTTTGCTCCTGTAGCCAATGTTTGAGTTACAGCTGGTGGCAGCTGCCTCAGGAGCACATCTTCCCTGCGGGGTCAGGCAGGGAGGGCTGGGCTGGCTCCTGCTGCCCCACGGTGCCAGGCAGGCTCAGGGGCACAGGGAGCAGCTTTCCACACTCCCTGCTGTGCAGGGCAAGCCTGGGGATCCACACTTCACTTCTTGCAGTGCAGAAGTGCTGGTGCTGGCTGGAGCTCTGCAGAGCGCCCGTCCTGGGCAGGCGGGCAGGGCCAGCGCTGGGCTCTGCTCTCTGCTCAGAGTGCAAACCTCTCGTGCCCAGCACTCCGGGGCTGTTCTGCCCTGCTGTGACTGCTTCCTTCTGTGGGACAGCTCTAGAAGCTGCTTTTCTATGGAGACTTGAGGGAGGGAAGGAGGAATTGGAAGCTAAAGCAGGGATATTGTGGACTTGAGCAGGCGGAGGAGCTGGGTGACCCTGGGATAGCAAGCCTGGGTTTGTCTGGACTCTTCACCTCAACTGGCTGCTGCCGCAGTTGGAGAAGAGAAATTGCATCTTCTGGCTATGTTGTTGGATTCGGAAAGGGTTTTTCCACAGCTTTTGTTATGTTTAAGGGTGGTTGTTGTTCCCAGATTAAACTTGAATAGAAAACATAAGGCTGCTGCCAGCTTTCTGTCACAGACACCTTTTATCTTGCATTCATCTCTTCCAAGCAGATGCTGCTTTCATTTCTCCTGCTTTTTTTTTTTAGCTACAAGACTAAAATTACCAGCCCTTTGATGCAGGGGAAGAAACTGTATTTCAAAGCAAAGTACCCAGTTAACTTTGATAATAAAACTGCTGTTTTTATCTTGAAGGTAATCCTGTGTTCCTTGGAAACAAATCGGAGAGCTGGAAGCTCCTGAGCCCTGCTCGCTCTGAGTGGACGAGCAGATCCCTCCTTACCTGGGAGCATCAGTGACTCCTTTTGGGCTGGGAGCTGCAGGTGAGGCCGAGCTGCTCCGGGGGAGGCTGCAGGTGGGCAAGGAGGTGCCAGGCACTGGTGCCAGGGCTCAGGGTGTGATTCCCTCCTGCTGCAGCTGAGGCTGAGGCTGTCGGGGTGCCAGCCCCGCGGCCCGAGGTGCAGCAGGGCAGGGCAAGGACCCGAGGGAGCCCAGCCCTGCAGGCACGGCAGGGCTGGGGCAGAGGCAGCCTGGATCCTCCAGGCAGACAGAATTGTTGTTCCCAGCCCTCCCTGCCCTCCCCAGCCTTCCTGCCTTCAAAGGCTCGTGCTGAGCGTGGGGTTCGTGTGAGCATCCAGCTTTTGGCTTTCATCTTTCCCACTTAAGAAGACGAGCCCTGTTCCTGCAGTGCTTCCCAAAGGGTGAGGTGAGGGCTGTTTGCAGGGGGTGTTGGAGCCTGCCTGGGCTCAGAGGGAGCACAGCTGTGGATCAGGCTGAGCCACAGCCTTGCTGGTGTAGCAGGTGGCTTCAGGGAATGGAGAATTCCTAAGGTTAGGCCACGGCTGGCTTGGCCAGTGGCCAGGGCATGGAAGAAAAGATGTTGTTGTCATCGTTCAGCAGGTTACAGGAGCTGTCTGATGCAGCAGAGGCACTTCTGCTGTGCAGGTCGTGGTCCAAGACCTCATTTGAGAGTAGGGGCATGGGAAATACCTGCTGAACTACCAGACTCACTGAGGGAGACCAGGGAAGGTGTTTTTGCCTGTGGGCAGGTGCTGGAGGAATCTGGCAGGCTCTGGGGTCCTTGCTTTAAGGAACCTGACACGATTCTGGGATGAGCTCCTGCTTTGGATGCACTGCAGGGGTGTTGACTTCTGAAAACATCCTTCTGCTCAGTGAACAGGATGGTTTCCTAAACAGTATGAAAAAAGTCACTTCCTCAGTGACTCAGCTGTCTCCTCTTGTGAGGCTTTTGTCTCCAGGGGTGACACCCTCAGTCTGCACAGGCCTCAGGACGGGAAGGACCTGAATCTGAATTTTAAAGTGTGAAAGATCCACTGGGGTCTTCACAGACAAGGATGTAACTTCAGTCCTTGTTTTCAATGCTTAAGAAGCCCAGGGTGAAGAGATCTGGGTAAATATTACAGAGGAATGCTGCGTTTTCCCATGTGTCAAGGTAAGACCATAAGGCATGTGAACTGAATCTGTGATTTTGCTTCCTTAAATGTCAGGGACAAGGCAGGGTTTGTGAGGAGGAACTGGGTGGTGTTCTGGGTACCAGAACTTGGGAGTTCCCCCTCAGTAACAGGCAGTTTGTGGCATCCCCTGTGCTCCTGCTGTTCACCTTCACCTTTTGCTCCAGCACAGGAGATGTGCCAGCACGAGGAGGGAGCAGCGCTGGGATCTTCCTCCTCCTCCTCCTCCTCCCCTCTGTGGCTGCTGCTGCTGCTGCTGCTGCCCCTCCAGATGGGGAAATGCAGAGCCAGGGAGGTGCTGGCTGTGCCACAGCTTCCCCAGCTGAGTGCCAGGGAAGCAGGGATGGAGCAAACTCCAGCCCTGCCCCACGAGGCCCTGGTTCTGCTGAGTTCTGCTCTGGTTCTGCTCTGCCCTCTGAACCAGAGCAGCTCCCAGTGCCTGCTGCTGTGGGAATCTGCTTGGAGGGGGCAGAGACTCTGTTGCAATGGACCAAGAGTTATTTGTTTCTAGCACATGGCCCAGATTTCAACTAAGCTTTTTCTGTAGTGATGAGCAGTACCAGACACTTGCACAACTTCCCCTCTGGCAGAGATGTATTTGATGTAAATACATGTGCTGAAGCTTCAGACACAATAAACGTAGTTGAGGGTAACAGGCTGAGTAATCTGGTGCTTGGCAGCTGCTCTGTTGTGGGGATTTTTGCTTTACTGTTAGCAGGGCTTGTGACATCCTTAAATGAAACAAGGAAGAGACAGTAACTGAACGACCTGAATATTCAAACAGCTCCAGCTCCAAATGGCTCACCTGAGAGAAGGAATCCTGCTGGCTCCTGTGTCTCCTGACAGAGAATATTGTATTGCCTTTAGGGGCAGGGATTGAAATCCCCACAGCCCACTGTGGACACTTTCAAGCCCTGTGTTTGAGAAAGTCTCTTTGTGCCCTGCTGTGACCCAGGAAGAAGACAGAAGGGGAGTTCTGGTAGGTGACTGCTGAGAACATGGATTTCTTTTAATGCAGCTGCTGCTAGCAAGAAACTACGGTGATTCATGAACTGGTTTCTGGGGAAAGCAGTGCTTTGGTATCAAAATTTTTGTCCTGATGGGCTGTAGTGTTGGCCAATCTTGCAGTTATAACCAAAAAAGTGCTTTTGATACAGGAGTGGAAACTCTGGGCAGAGGCAGAAACATCAATTTCGTTCTTTCCACCCACTGCTCCCCTCCCCATCTCCTCATTATCAGGCAGAACTAATAAATCCAGATCCTTAAACAGAGATGAGGGATGGACAGTGGGCACTGTAGGCTGCAAATTAAGTGGGGAAATAACAAAAAGCAGGGAGTTCTTGTGCAAGAGGGTGGCTTATTATGGATTATGTGGGCTTCTTTAATGCAAATAGTTCTGAACATAAACATTTACTATTTAAAATTTATGGTGGCTTAATTGTGGAGGAAATGCCTCTCTAAATGCAGCCCATCAAATGGCTCCAGTGCTGGAGGGAAAAGCATCAGGCAGGCCTGGCAGCTGGACCAGGCCCTTCAAGTGCTGCTTGGCTCCAGGACTGGGGGTCTGCAGTGTGCCAGGCGTGGGTTTCAGCCCTGGGGGGCTGTGAGGCTTCTCCGGGCAGCAGAGCTTGTTCACGTGCAGAGTCTCAGTGGTGCAGGGAAAACCAGGGGCAGGAGGCTGGGCAGGTACCGAGGGGCAGGGAAGGTGAACCCCTGGGCAGGTGAGGAAGGGTTGCCTGTCCTTTCCTCCTGCTGCTTGTGTGGCTTTTTTCTGGTGGCACTTGGCCTGCAAGCAGGGTATGGACACATGTCCTGAGTGCCTCTCAGGGAGCTGGGGCTGTGAAGGGTCTGTGCCTTGCACACGTGTGCAGGTGCTGTCTCTGCTCCGTCTGAGCTGTCAAACCACGGCTGCTGTGCTGTTTCCTCCAAAGGAACCCCTCCGGCCCCAGCTCCTGCACTGGCAGCAAGGGCTGTCTGCAGTCAGTTGTGACCCTGAGCCTCGGGTGAGTGCAGGGACTGCAGGGTGACCCGGCTGCCACCCGCGCAGGTGACAATCCCTTGTGTGGCACCAAGCATGATTCAGAGGCTGGATTGTACCTGGAACCCGAGTTCCCCAGGTCGGTCTGGCAGGTGACAGCTGCCTGTGAGCGCCTGCTGCAGCCCGGAGCCTGGAGCTGCTCCTGGAGAAGGCCCTTTGTGTCTGGGGAGACACAATAAAGAGGCTCTTGCACCTGCCAGGTTCAGCAGAAAGGAGGAAAAATGGATGGATTTATTTACATTATCACATTCTTATACACGTCCCAACTCCACAAGGGATTGGAGAGCATGTCACTTCCTTCTCAATCCCACTGGAGAAGAAAGGTGCTCATCAAAGTTCTCTTATCACAAAAGGAATGAAAAACAGAAAATACCGTTAAGTAAACATTGGCCATTATTTACATGAAACTGTGTGAGAAAGAATCTGACTCCAAGGTTAAGAACAGAAGGCTTAGCATAAACCAGGGCAACAGCCCTTCCCCAGCTGGATGCAGGCACCAGGTGCCCGGGACCAGCAGGGAGCTGGAGGGGAGTGAAGGG
>VYXC01002458.1:19980-32328 GCA_013397175.1 Platysteira castanea | reverse complement strand
GAGGAGTGCAGGGCTGCAGGTGAGGGACAGGGGCGAGGAGTGCAGGGCTGCAGGTGAGGGACAGGGGCGAGGAGTGCAGGGCTGCAGGTGAGGCACAGGGGAAGGGGCTGTGGCCGGGTCTCTCCGTGTTCAGGATGCAGAGCTGCCACGTCAGGCTGGGATGGAACCCGGGCTCCATCCTGCACCGTGTGACGAGAGCTGCACTTACTGGGTTCCTGGGCTGTTCAGCAGCTGCTCGCTGTGGATGCTCTGCCCTGGTGCTTAGGATTGTTTGCTGCCAGATTCTGCAGCGCTGTAGTTAACAGGAACTGGCTGGGTAGGTGGACAGTGGAAATTTGTTTAAGTTGGTGTCTAGCAAGTGGCTTGGTTGAGGATGGGTGGTGGTTGTTACTTCAGGTTTTCGTTTACTCAGATGTGCTGCTCTGAATAACCTCAGTGCTTTGCTTTGGAGAACAGACACTGGAGAGGTGCTGTGAGAGCATGCTGCCTTCAGCATTGCAAAAACAGCCAGAGAACCTCAGCAGAAACTGCCTGAATCATCCCAAGGCGAGGAGCGAGCTGTGCTGGCAGACAAGCTGGTGCTCAGTGCTCACAGGTCCTGACAGGGCTGTACAAGGACCTGCTCCTGGCTTCCTCGGGCAGGAGCCTTTCCTGGGGGCCTGAGGGTGGGCTGGCTTGTGCCAGCTGCCTCCTGTGGGCCAGCAGAGCCCGAGGTGCTGCTCAGGGGATGAATGGGGCTGTTGGCTCAGCAGGGCGGGTGTCACCCTTGCAGCCCAAGCCAAGCGCTGCCAAACCCTGAGTGACTTCTCCTCCCCATCCCTGACCCGTCTCCAGCCCAGTGACTTGTCGGGGCCTCTTGCTCCGCTGGAAGATGTTCCTGTTTGCTGGGACGCGTGCCACCTTTCTCAATTCTGCCTTGCCCAGCCTCTCGTGGTGCGTGGCTGCAGTTTCACTTTCCGCGGCGCCCTGCCAGCAGCCGAACCTGCTGAGCCGAGCTGCTCTGCCCCTCGGCAGGTGGGGCTCAGCAAGTTGCCCCTGTGGCAACCTTCCCCTCGTGCGGCAGGGCGGCCACGAGGCTGCCAAACCCATTGCTATGCAACCAGGGTTGCCTGCCCCGTCCTGATCCCGGCAAAGTTGCAACACTCCGAAACTCGCCCCGACCGTGCTGTTGGTGCGGTTGTTCTGTCACCTCTGCTGCAGCTGCTTGGTCTCTGCTAGCACAGCCCTGGAGAGCTCCAGCAGCAGAGGTGAGCTTGCTTTCCCCAGGGTTTGGTGGGTGTTTGATGGGTGGGAAGGGCGCTGAGGCCGGAGTGCTGGGCAGGGATTGCCTCGGCTCTGGGCCGGTGCCAGCTCTGCCAAACCTGCCCCGGGTGCTGCGGCAGGCAGAGAGGCACAGCACAGCTCACTCTGGGCCAACAGCTAACACCGGGGAAAATCGGGTGTGCTGGCTCTTTGGGGCTGAGGTTTGGGGCTGTTGGAGGCACGTGAGCTCTCCCCTCCTCACCCCACTTAGGATGTGTTGTAGCATTGCTGATCCACTTTGTCTTTTAGCGTGGTTACACAGAATATCTCGTGTTCAAGGGCTCTGTTCTCAGCCCCACCAGGGAGGAAGGGGAAATCCCTGGTGTGGAAGCTGCTCTGAAGAAGGGAAAGCACTGTGAAGGGTATTTGTGGGGTTTCTGATGTGCTGGCTGTGCACGTCTACCTGCTAGCACGTGAGCAAACTGGGAGTTGTGTGGCTCCTTTGGCTGTCGGCTTGCAGGATGAACATTCAGCCCAAGAAAATTAACCAAGTTCTCCTTATGCTCTTCTAGCAAAGCCACGGAAACAGGAGCAAAACTACAGTGGGTTTTTAGTCTCATTCATTGGTGCTGTCTGGGATCCTTTAGTTCTAAAGCTGTAAGCAAGTCAATGTGCAGTACATGTATTTTCTTCCCTTCTCCTGAGGTGTGTTCCAGGCTGGAAATCTCTAGGGCAGGGCTCTGATTCATTGTCTATAGAGCACCCAGAGCCTGCGAGGTGTTTAAAGGTTTGGCCTCTTATCTGTAGAAGTACATCTAATGATTATTACAGGAAGGAAATAAAGCCACAGTAAACTGACTGGAAGAAATAAAGTAAAACTGGATAGGAGTCAAGGAGTTGAGGATCTTTCAGGTGTTCTTGTTGCTGATGCTCCAGACAAGTGTCCTGTATGTGCAGAGCAAGGGAGGACCTGCGAGGAGCCGTGAGTGTCTGAGCTGCAAAGAGGGGCTGGACACCAACTCTGCCCTGCCCTGTGCAGTCTCTGACTTGCAGAGCTGTGTTCTCCCTGTTTTAACAGCAGGCCTTTGCCTCCCATTTAAATGTCTTTGCTGTCTCCTGCCTTGATCTATTTGCAGCAAGCAGTTGTTTTGGAACCTGGCAAACCCTTCTAGGATGGCAAGCTGACTGCTTGCTCTAACAGCTCCATGGAAGGGAGGCCCAGTTCTCGCTGAAAATAGCAGTGAATACTTTTCTCTGAGACACCCTGAGAATTTCATCCCACAGTTTTTAAGCCCAGAGGGTTAACAATAGAACTGAAAATGGCACTGGAGCAGAACTGAGCATCAGGGGGATGAGCTTGTGTTGGTAAAGCAGAGCAGAGTTGCAGCAAGCCTGAGCTGTTGATAAGATAGAGAAAAGCACTTTCAGTGTTTACATTTGTACTTAAACCTGTAGCAGTTCAAAGGTTTTGAAGCAGCTCCTTCCCCAGCATATCTCCTCATTTATGGCTGGCTGTGTCTCATATCGAGCTGCCTGGGGCATAAATCCATTAATTTAGCAGGATGAGCCTCTCTGTCTCTCTCCTGCTGCAGGAAAGTGCCTGTAGTGTCTTGTGCATGAAGAGGCTTTTCCTTGTAAAAAACGAGGGTGTAACTGTGTTCCTGGCTGCAGGGCAAGGTGCCTCTCTGCAGTTCTAGGCCAGGCTGGTGCCAGCAACAGCAGAGCCAGCTGTGAGCAGGAATTGTTGCCGTGCCCTAAGAAGGAGCTGAATTGCACCTAAATCCTGGCACGGGGTGCTCAGTGCCCAACCTGCTCCCACTGACTGACCCCTTTGCTGCAGCCTTTTTCCTTCCTTTCTCTTTATTCTGGCCACTGTCTTCCATCTGCTGTCAGCAGTCTGCCTGGGCAGGTCCTCCCCATGTGAGTGGTGAGTGGTGAGTGGTGCTGGTGGTGAGAGATGTGCTCCTGGAGCAGAGCAGGCAGCGAGGGCTGCCCTGTCCGGGGGCTCCCGCAGTCCCTGCTCTGTCTCTGGGGTGATTCCCTTTCTGCTGCAGCAGAAATGTGGTGAAATCTTTTCTGCACAGAAATGTGATGAAGCTTATGTTGGCAAAAGGCAAAAAGCCGTCATGACCAAGGCATTGTTTTGCTAATGAGGAGCACAATCGTATTCCCTTACTTCTCCTGAGCATTTTGTGCTTCAAAGAAGTCTGGACCAGCACTCCTGCAGCCTGCTTCGTTTTGGTTCTTGTCTCCTGTGCTTTGTTCTCACATGTACTGCACAGGACATCCCTGCCTCTCCTCCCTCTGCCAATGTTTTGTCCCCTTATCCTAATCAAAATTCCAGCAGCTGAATTTGCCTGTGCACTTCCACCTGTGCCTTGCCAGTCCCTTGCTGACAGCTTCTGCCCGTGTGCCGCAGCCTTGGGATGCCAGGAGCTCACCTGGTGCTTCCTGCAGGGCTCCACGTGCTCTGTCTCAGCAGCCCGGTGGGTTTTACCCCGGCCTCAGCCAACAGCTGGCACTGGAGCTTCCCAAAACTGACAGCTTTGGGCCAGCATTTGGGTGCCTCTCGCAGGGCAGGGCAGCTCAGCTCGTGTGTGTTTGGGCTCCTTCTCGGGCGCCCTGGGTTTGAGGTTCTGCTGTTCCTGGGCTCGCAGGGCACACAGCGTGTGCCCGCAGGGGCTGGCTGGGGACAGGGACACGCGTGGGGCACAGCAGCTGGATCCTGTGCTGAGGGAGGGCGATGCCCTGGCATCCAGACTGCCCACCCTCAGCTGGTTCTGCTGCTCCCTGCTTGTCTTCAGCTGCTGACCAGCTGGCTGACATGGTTCAGGATTTGTTTTGATGTTGTGGGTGGTATTTATTGATCTTCCAGGATGTCGTGGTCATCTCAGCAGCTGATAACAATTGGGCCTGTTTAAATGGCATCTTCTGTCTGGCAGTGCCTGGCATTGGAGGTCCCTGGAAAGTCTGAAATAGCTGTACTGCAGCCTGTGCATTGGGATGTGACTTTTAAAGAATCTCAGGATTTTCCTCTCCATCCATGATTTTAAAAAAAAAGTTGGTAAGGAAAGAAAAAGTAATCTTATCTCTTGTTACTTGAGAATTGGGATTTAGTTCAGTGCTCCAATGGCATACCTTGGATTAGGAGTAAAAACCCGTAGGGAAGCTCCTGAGTTGATCCCTAACCCAGACCATACATGAGCCTTCCCTGTTCACCTTCTATCTGAAGCCTTGCTGATGTCCAGTAATCTTATTTTTAAACCAGATCTGATTCATGCTCTATTTTCTACGCCAGATGAGGTCCTTGGTTGTGAGTAAGTGTTGTGACTGTAGCTGGCAGGAGCGCTGCATGATTGCCTCACTTCAGGAAATGTTAAAATAACACTTTTTTTTCTTAGAAAGCTCGTTTGCACCCCTCCCACTTCTAATGCTCCTAAATAGCTGCCCCCAGTTTGGCAGCTGTGTGACAGAGGGCTGTTTGTGTTGCTGAGTGAGAGCAGAGACACTCGAGTGGATGCTGTGCTGGAGGAGAGGTGCACAGAGCGAGTGTCTCCAGCCAAGCTGGCTTAAACCTTTCAGAGGTTTCTCTGCAATCTGGAAGGGAAACTGCTCAACTGTGAGAAGAATCTTGCTCCTCCCCCCGGACTCTGCAACTGAAAGTAGGGATTTTTTTTTCCTCTTGGAGAAGAGAAGCTGCCCCAGCCGAAGCTGCTGGCTTGAGACAAACCAGGGAGCAGGTTCTGCTCCTTGGCTGAGGGGCTCCGAGGGGGCGAGAGCTGCTGGGATGAGTGACCCCCAAGGCTGCACCCAGCAGCTTTTGTCTGCTGCTGTGCACTTGCAGTCAGGCCTCCAAGGTACTCAGCAGAGCTTTAGTTGAAGAGAATCATCTCCTCAACCCTGTATCAGTGCCTGCCTTGGCCTCGAGTGATTTGTGAGACCTGTCCTGCTGGTGGGAAGGACGCACACGTCCTTGGGATAAACTGATGAGTGCTGCACGCTGAGTGTGGCAGACAAGGCTGAATGTGCTAATGTTTAACCTCTCTTGTTTTTCTTTCCATCCATTAGGCAATACTGAGTGGTGCACATCTTGACAAAGTCTCCTGGCAACCTTTTCTGCGGGGCTGGATGACAGCAGAAGCTGCCAGGTAGATCGATGAGGCTGTAAAGAGGCGGAATCAGGACACACAATGGGTCAGAAGGTCACGGGTGGGATAAAGACTGTGGATATGAGGGACCCTGTCTACAGGCCACTGAAACAGGAGCTCCAGGGACTGGACTACAGCAAACCCACCCGGCTGGACCTGCTGCTGGACATGCCTCCGGTGTCCTACGAGGTGCAGCTGCTGCACTCGTGGAACAACGACGACCGCTCGCTGAACGTGTTTGTGAAGGAGGACGACAAGCTGATCTTCCACCGGCATCCGGTGGCCCAGAGCACAGATGCCATCAGGGGCAAGGTGGGCTACACGCGGGGGCTGCACGTGTGGCAGATCACCTGGGCCATGCGCCAGCGGGGCACCCACGCCGTGGTGGGGGTGGCCACGGCGGAGGCCCCCCTGCACTCCGTGGGGTACACCACGCTCGTGGGCAACAACCACGAGTCCTGGGGCTGGGACCTGGGGCGCAACAGACTCTACCACGACGGCAAGAACCAGCCCAGCAAAACCTACCCCGCCTTCCTGGAGCCGGACGAGACTTTCATCGTGCCCGACTCCTTCCTGGTGGTTCTGGACATGGATGACGGGACGCTGAGCTTCATTGTGGACGGGCAGTACATGGGGGTTGCCTTCCGAGGACTCAAGGGGAAAAAGCTCTACCCAGTGGTGAGCGCCGTGTGGGGCCACTGTGAAATACGGATGTGCTACTTGAACGGGCTTGACCGTGAGTATGGCTCCTGGGCTGGCTCTGGCAGCACAGGCTGCCCTTGCTGGGCTGTCCTGAGGGGGTTTTCCTCTTTTTAGAGAGGTGGGGGTTCGTGTCAGCAGGATTGCTGCGTGCAGCTCTGAATGCTCGACGGGAAATACACAATATTTACCTGACTGCACACATGTTCTGTCACCCGGGCACTGCAGGGCTTGGGGAGGTGGTCTGGTGGGAGAAGGTGATTCCAGTTGTCCAGCTAGGGGTGGGAAACCTTGTATTGGTACCAAAAGAGCAGCAGGAACATTCTTCTGACAGTTGCACTACTGGCACTGGAATCCTGGTGTCTCTTTACAGAAGCAGCCTCTGAGACAATCCCCTTCCTTAAATGGCTAACGAAGGGATGTTTAAAATCCCTTGCAGGCAAGAATGGGAAAATCTGCCCCTATCTAAGAAATTGGGAATGTTTTTCATCTTTCAGAAAAGCAGCTGACTTCCCTGCCTCTCTCAGAGCAGGGTGTGCTCGTTTCTAGCAAGGGGCTGGATGCTGTAGTCAGCCCAACTTGCATGCCAGGCCTTTTACTAACAGGCACATCAATCTCTAGCTAAGCTTAGTAATAAATTTGGCTGTCCAAATGTGCTAAAGTCTGTTATCTCTCATAGTCAGAAGTTCCCATGGGGCCAGACTGTGACTCAGTCCTCTGGGTAGGGTGGAGGAGAGAGGTGAAGGAAGTGGATTAAAATCTGGATTTATGTTGCTAGTGAAATAAATTTGGCAGTGTTGGTATGAAGAGTGGTTTCCCCTGTGTTCAGAACAGTGTCTGCCCGAGGGCTGTAGCGTGCTGGGCTCTTCTGTTTGTGCTGGAGGTGTCCTGACACTGGCCCAGCTCTGCTAAACCCTGACCCTGGGGTGCAACAAAGCTGCCACCAGGCACCAGGAAACCCGAGCTGTCAGAATAACCAGGGGAGCCTTGCAAAGGGGCAGGAGCAAAATCTGCAAGCGCTTTGAGAAGTGCACTTCAGCTCTGCAAGACCGAACAGAGAGCTCTTGGCAGAGCATTTCCTCACCCAGGGAAAGCCCAGCTCCTTCTGCCACAGCAGCTTAAAGAATGTCAGCAGCTCCAGGAACCAGGTTTTGCTGGGGGGTCAGAGCCAAAACCTGCAGCTCTGCTCAGAGTCTGAGGAGCTGCTGGCACAGAGCTGCACCCAGCGAGGAAACGGCCACCTCCAGGAGTGGATTTGGTTGTGATGTGCTCGCAGCTAAGGAGTGAATTGTGGGCTCCAGGCCAGCCGTGACGGGATGCTATTTTGGCACAGACAGAAAGAAGGTGTCTGGCTCTAAGCACTTGTGAGCACTCAATAGCAACACTGTCCAGTGATTGTGGTGCTTGTGAATGGAAGGAGGTCGGATGTGTGTGCGCTTTCTCTCCCGGGCTCCTGTCAGACGGGGTTATCAGCGCAAACGAGATGAGGACAAGCCTTAATCTCTCTGGAAGATCCTCTCCTTTTAAGGCCACTAAACTGAAAGGTGTTTGTTCTGTGGATATCTGAAGGCTCTGGAGGTCAGGGCCCTTGTCCCCTGGGATGCTGGCTGGGCAGTGCCTCTGTCCCAGCTGTCTCTGTGCAGAGCAGGCGGAACTGGGGCAGACTTTGCATGCAGCGAGTTTGTGCCCCAGTGGTTTAAGAATAAGCTACACTGGGAAGTGCCAGAGGAGTGCTGCCAGTAACGGGCCTCTCTGGCAGTGTCAGAGCCAGAGCAGAGAGGTGCAGCCTGCTGCAGGAACCTGTCCCTGTGGGAGAGGCAGCGCAGATCCTGAAATGGGTCACGAGCAGGCACCGCCAGGGCTGAGTGCAGCCGTGTCTTCCTTGTGACACAGAACACGTGTGATGAGCGCTGGGGCTTGGGGAGCTGGATGCAGTCAGGTTAATTTGGTTTGTAGCAGCAGAAGCTGGAGCTGTAGGCGTCTACCAAAGTTACCAAAAACTGCAGCTCCTCAGCCAAACTCACTCGGTGCCCGTGGGTGCTCGGAGGTGTCTGTGTTCAGCCCAAGTAAAGGACACTCTCGGAAGGTGCAGGCAGAGCCCTCAGGCTATGGAAGGATGTCTGGGTACCTGCTTTGGGAGTCTGTCAGCCCTCTCTGGGGGCAGGACAGACCCCTCAGGCCTGAGCAGCACGGGCTGTCGAGGTGAGCTGTGGCAGGGTGGGAGGATTCCTGCCGTGCAGCTGGGATGTGTCAGCTCCGGCCCTGACCTCAGTCCCCGCCGAGGTGTGAGTGACTCCTCAGCAGCACAGGGCCCCATGTGCCATTCCTGAAAAACTTGTATTGTCTTGTTCAGGGTTTTAAGTACAGGATGCAGAAAAAGATAGCCAAAGGCTTGTATCCTTCCCGGGTTTGTGGCTCAGGAGGGAATCCTCAGTGGAAAATGTCACGGTGCAAGTGGTAACACGAAGCTTTGACAGATGGCTTTGTTTTTCATGGGAGCTGTGCAGTAGAAATGGAGGGGTTGACAGCTGCTCCCCTCCTGTAGGAGATAAATCATGGTGCTGCCAGGTACCCAGACCACACGATGCCCTGGCTGCTGCAGTCTCTTACTTCAGTGACTCTTACAAAAGTTTCTGGATACTGCAGAAGAGGCACGAGCCAGGAGGTTCTGACTGGAATGAATGGTACTGCAGAGGAGGAACTTCCAGTTGGTCCTCTGGGATTGTTCCATTCACACACGTGTGGCTTAAATCACCTGCAGAAGCCTCGTGCCCTGCTGGAGTATTGGATGAGCTGAAGCTGCTGAGGGGCTTAGGTCCTGCCAGGCATCCCCTTCTCCTGCTCAGTGTTTCCTGGGGGGTTTGTAGAGGCAGCAGAGGGACCGTGGGCCTTGGGGCTGGGCTGTTAACAACGTCTTGGGTCTCTTTTCCCAGCTGAACCACTGCCTCTGATGGACTTGTGCAGGCGAGCCGTGAGGCTTGCCCTGGGCAAGGACAGACTGGCTGAGATCCCCACGCTGCCCCTGCCAGCCTCCCTCAAGAGTTACCTGCTCTACCAATGACCCCGGTGCTGCAGGACACGGGCGGAACCCGGGCCCTGATGGGAGCTGACCCGCGGAGCACTGGGCTCCCCTCCCTGGTGCCATCCCTGCTGCTGGAGCTCCTCGGCCAAAGCCTTCCTGCCCCTGCTGCAGCCTCCGTGTGCCCTCCCTGGCGAGCTCTCCAGCAATCCGTGTCTCACAACTGAGTGCTTTGTTCCTCGTGAGTCACTGCCCCAGCACACTTACAAAAGGAACATTTACAGAGGCTCTGTGCTTCCCTGCTCCTCCTGAGAAAAGGCTGTGCTGCATCCTTGGGGTTCCAGGGCCTTGGAGTGAATGATTTTTCTGTACCAGCTAAAGGGAAGGATGATAATAAAAGAATAAAAATAAGAATAAAAATGTAATTTGGGGAAAGAGGAGGCGTTAGGAATAGAAATGTTAAGGCCAGGTCCTAGGAATGGAAAGGCTCGGGATAGCCAGCAGAGTTGGGAAGAGTCTACAATACCACGGAGAATTAATTGATGAAGTTTTAAAAGCCAAAAATTAAAAAGTACAACCCCAAGCCCTGAAATGCCAAAACCAAGAACCCTTCCACCGGGACACTTGTAGATTTGGAGAAGGTGGTTGTGTTGTCTGTATCTGTGCTGGGACTTCTCCCCTTGCTCTGTTGCTGTTTCACAGTCCTGACTCCTGCTCTCTTGTTTATCACCACTGCTTCTCCTGCTCCATCCTCTGCTCTGCCCCCTCCTGAGGGTTTGGCTCAGCCGAGTTTGCAGTCGGGCTGTGTCTCCACATGCCTCCTTGCTGACTGAAAACTGCAGCTTTTGGTCTGGGGTTCCTGGCTGCTGTGGGCACAGGGAAGGACAAACTTGTGCAACAGGCTGAGACCACCTGAGCGGGCTTTGTCACACGGCTGCAGCTCCTGTCCCCTGAGCTCTGCCCTGCTCCACGCTGAGGCTTTACAGAAACTTCACTGTTTCTCTAATGGCACTGCTAGGGAATTCTCTTCTTGGATAAGCTGCTTAAATTCATCCAAACCAGGCTTTGTTCTGTCCTAGACCAGCCTAATCTGCCCTGCACTGTGCAGCAGGGCTGGCTCTGTGTGCCTGCCTGGGGTGGGGGCTGTCCCCAGGGTGGCTGCAAAGGCCCCAGCAGCTGAGGAAGGGGGGGGATTGCTGCAGGGTGGAACTCGGGAGGATTTGGCAGAGACCCGGGGTGATCCCCAGGCCCAGCAGGAGGAAACTGAACGTCTCCAGAGCTGCGGAGCAGCAGGGAACTGCAATAAACAGGACAAGCAATTCAGGCAAAATCAGCACATCCCAAATAGATCCTCAGTAGCCCAGTAAAGAGGATGACACTCCTTTATCAGCAGGAGCTGCTCTCTTGACCTCTCCACAGGTTACTATGCTGCCTTTCTGGGGTTATTTTGCACATTTCTTTGTGGTTTTTTTCTTGAAAAATGTTTGTGTGATTGTTTGTTTGTTTTTTTTTTTTTTTTTTTGCTTTTGAGTTATCCCTTCAGTTTTGTGTAGGTACAAATGAGTTTAGTTGTTGAAAATGTTAATATATATATTTGTGGTGTATGTATAAGAACATGTTTTAAACAGCTGCTGTAGGGTACCTTTTTGAAAATAAACTACTTGCATAGTATATTTTTTAAAGCACAGAGTTGGTGCCAAGACTGGGTGGGGTGTGATGTGCCCCTTTTTTATTCTAATATTATATGACCTTTTTTTCAGTGTAGGGGTTTGTACTAGTTTCTGTTGCAGGGTGGGACACAAAATTCAGTGTGTGTGGAGCCCTACTTGGTTGCCTTCAACTTGAACCAGTGTCTTCCAGAACTCCAGGGAAGCAGCTGTGTTCCCCCTACTCCTGACGCTCCTCGTGCTCCCTCGTTTCCATCTCTCCTCACTTCACCAGGACATTACTTTGTACAGCTTAAAATTCTTTCTATTTTACGACTGTAGATAATACTCAGTAACCTAATAAACTTTATTAAATATTACCCGGTGATGGGTTTTATTTGCCTGAAATGATCAGAGTCCTTTACACCTCACTTTGCATGAGCAGGGAGGTTATCCCCAGGAGGCTGAGCAGGGGCTGCCCTGGCTTCATCTCTGCATGGACCCAGAGCAGTTTGCAGCTGGCATCTGAGTGTGGGCAGCTCCCAGTGCTGCCCCAGAGCTGGAGCTGAGTGTGATCCGTGCTCAGACAGCCTGAGCACGGTGGGACTGGGCTCCCAGCTGCTGTGACAGCTGCTGGCCGTGCCTCCAGCCCTGCGCAGCAGAGCTGCTCCCACTTTGTGCCAGCAGCGAGGTGAAGCCTCTCCAAAGGGACTGGAGCTGTGGTGATGAGCTGCTTCTGCCCGTGATGATGAAGGCTTTAAGGCCTCCTCCTGTCCACAGACTTCTCTGTCTTCCCTGCAGCCACCAAGGTGTGTGAGGGAGCCAGATCAGTTCACACTGCACCCTGTGAGGTTCAGCCACAGCCTGGGAACTGCCTGAGAGGGCAGTGGGGAGGGAGAGCTCAAAAAAAGGCAAGTGCTTTCTTGCCTCTTGTCTCTAACCAGGGCAAGGGTTTTGTTTGTTTTTTTCTTTTAATTTTGGGTGCCTCTTACATGTGGCAAAACCACACGATTAAGACCAGGGTTTGTAGACCCTGAGCTTCAGCATCCAGCACGTTGGGTGCTCACCCTCCTGGCTGGCTGCAGGCAGCAGAGGATGGCAGTGCAGCCCCTGCTTTGTGCCTGCCCCTGCCCCTGCCCCTGCAGGCTGGCAGGGTGCAGGAGGTGGGGCAGGGGCAGAAAACCGAGGAATTAGTTCATGCTCGGCTCCAGACACCCAAACAGGCTTGCGTTCCAGCTGCATGGAATATTTGAAACAACTGACCTGCTCAGGGCCGGGAGCCTGCAGTGTTTATGTACAGTGCCATGGCAACAGGGGAGGAAGTCATGGGATGGGGACTGGCCCTGATGGAATCAACAAATGAAATCACAGATTAGCAAGTCCCAATAAATCAGTGGTGCTCTGCTCCCCTGCTGTTCCTGCCTCCATCCCAGCCCTGGCACCGTGGCAGGCACATCTCTGCCCTGGTGAGCAGCAGTGAGAGCTGCAAGTGCTG
Organism: Platysteira castanea; assembly: GCA_013397175.1. Classification (NCBI taxonomy): domain Eukaryota; kingdom Metazoa; phylum Chordata; class Aves; order Passeriformes; genus Platysteira; species Platysteira castanea. The sequence continues at coordinate 20,079 of VYXC01002458.1, read as the reverse complement.
TTTGTCTGTCTCAGGACTGCCTTGAAAGTCACCCCTGCTGCCCCGCCAGCATCCCATCCCATCCCATCCCATCCCATCCCATCCCATCCCATCCCATCC
>VYXC01002458.1:0-18930 GCA_013397175.1 Platysteira castanea | reverse complement strand
ATCCCATCCCATCCCATCCCATCCCATCCCATCCCATCCCATCCCATCCCATCCTCCTGCTGCTGCTGACTCACCACTTTACGCACGTGGAACTGGTCCTACATTTTTTAGGAGGCTCCTGGCCTCGACAGCCTGCCTGCTGGTGCCTTGCCTGTGCTGCAGCAGTGCTGGGGCTGCTCTGCAGAGAACCTTGGCATCCCGGGGCTCTGGACAAGCAGTGGAGTAGCTTTTGTTTTGTCCTGGAAGTTGAGGCTTCGGTGAAAGTAACTGGTGTCCAGAAAGTGTGCAAGGGGGAGGTGTTCAGTGGAGGAGTTCAGTAGCTGATAAGGAAATGTGTCATCCTTCTGTAGCAGTCCTGCCACACTCCTCTGGAAAGGGAAGCCTGTCCTGGGTGCAGGCTACACTCCTGCACAGCCCCGTGCCTGAGGATCTTCATCAAAGCTGCTGTGACAGTGTCAGGACAGGAAAACTGGGCGGGGGGAAGACGATTGCCAGTTCTCTCCTTTGCAGCACTGAGAACTTGTGTCTGAGCTCAAACAACTTCCCTGCTGGAGCCCAGCCCCAGTCTGTACCTGTCAAGTCCTTTGCCAGTCTCAAGGCAGTTTTCCCTTTCCCTGGGCCTGAGATGTGGGAACTCGAAAGAACGTGCGTCATTCTTTTCAGAACTTATTTTGGCAGTCACACCTTTTCTCCTGCATAAGGTAAGACAATTATGAAAAACATTTCCTAGCACACTGCCCCTCTTCTCTCCCACACGCTTCCTACGCAGAGCTAATGCTGTTGATCTTGTGCCAAAGTTGCATTTGACTGGAGAAGGAAATACAGTGATTTATTTAGTAAAGTTCATTAAAATTAAAAACCTAACCCAAAGCCCAGCCTTCCTTGGCTTACAAAACAGCGCTGAAAGGAACAAAACTCATTCAAGGCTTGCACAGAACACACCGAAGCACTGATCCTGCCTTTGCACATGTTTTCATTCGAAACTATTGCAGGCTTGTCTGCCCTGCAGACAGAAAACTATTTGCAGCAGCTGCCAGATGTTTTGTCTGCCTCGTGTTTTACAGTGTGCTCGTGCTCTCCCCAGGGCTGCTGGGGCTGCCCTGTGTGTTCTGTGCCCGTGGCACCCCCGTGCAGGTCTCCCACCCCTGGCCCTGGCGCGGGGCAGCCACGAATCCCAGCGTGTGGGTGCCAGGCTGGGTGCCAGCTGTGCCCTGGGATCTGCTGGCCCAGCTGTGCCCTGGGATCTGCTGGCCCAGCTGTGCCCTGGGATCTGCTGGCCCAGCTGTGCTGTGGGATCTGCTGGCCCAGCTGTGCCCTGGGATCTGCTGGCCCAGCTGGGCCCTGCCCCGGGGCAGCCACGCTGCCCTGCTCACAGCCCAGCATCCAGGGGATTTACAGTCCCTGACAATAAAAGCACCCCTGGCCTGGGTTTGGGCCTTGCTGAGCCCAGGTCAGGGCTTGGGCAGCCTCTTGGGCTGGAGCTCAGCTCAGTTATTATTCTTATTTCCCCTATAAGAGGGACAATAAATTCTCAAATACAGTGAAGTGGGGCAAAGACCTTTGTGTTTTTTCAGAGCTGTGACAAATTTGACTCAATCAGAAGACAGATACCTGCTGAACAGGGAATACCTTGGGGTTTCCTTTGTGTTTGCCTGGCCTTTACACAGTATTTGTGTACAGTTTGTTAACTGGGAGCAGTGCCATTTGCCATCATGTTTAGAGGTACAACTTATTATTTTAAAAGGTACACGGGCAGGCAAAAACCACCTGCCTAAACGGGGATCTGGTAGGACACAGGTGTTGATATTTTTTTTGCCTTTTATGAAAAAATACGGAAGGTTTCCTACAATGGAAATGGGCCTGAACTCTTTGTTCTCTCACTTTTCTCAAAACAGGACCTGTGGCAGTGCAGAACTCTCTGGTAGGCTGCAGGTAAGGTGCCATCTACCAAAGCAGTAACTTAATTTCCTGCAGCAGGCTGGATGTTTTCTGTAGAAGAGAGCCACCTCCTATTGATAAGGTCTGTTTCTACTTACTTTGAGGTCCGGCACAGAGACTTGAGCAGTACCAGCTGTTACTCCTAAACACAATCTGTATTTTTCAAACTGTCTAGACACCTGGGTGGGTTGCACACATTACCAGCAAAGGTAGTTAATCATGTCAAACCTTCTCTTAAAGGTTTGTTTTGTTTAATGAGCTATATGGAAACCCAGAGGAACTCAGGGAATCGAGCAGACAAGTGAGGAAATTTGATCACTAAGGCTGACACTTGGACATTTTTCACTCTGGCCTGGTAGAGACAGTGCAGGGATTTCAGGAGTTGTTGGCTGTGGTGTTTGATAACACCCCTGACACAGTAAACCCTCACAACAGTGAGCTGTGGGGATGTTTCACAGGTGCTCTTTGTGAAATGCTGTCAAATGAAAGCTGACTGAAACTGTGCTGCACAATAGGAAATTACAGCAGTGAAAGTCAGATTTACGGAATTCCAGAAATGAAGTTTACAATTGATTTTGTAAAGGAAAACCTAGAAGAATGACCACGCAAAGTCCTTTTGATGCATCCCACTTGGGTAAACACAAATGTTTTCAATTACTGCTCTCACAGATGCCAGCTACCTATTCCAAAGTGAAGTGCTGTGAGAAGATCCTTTTTATTAGAAAGAAGGGGATTCTTCATATCCAATCTGACCATTTTATTTGCATTTACAAAATAGAGAAATGCAAATAACCCTGGAGTTTAAAAGGGTGAGAGACAGAAGAGGAACCCACCCTGAGAAGCTGCATCCTACAGCTCAGACACTCCTGAGGTGGGCTTGCAGATCGTGATCTGGACTGTGATCTTGGAGGATCCCTAACATTTACAGCAGAGACTTGTGGCACACAGGCTTTAGGTGTGTGTTTTCTTGTGTTTGTGTTGCTAACTGTGTTTTGAACTTCATAATCAAGACTAACCATGGCCTTCACTAGAATAAACTTGTTTTCCTCTCTCAGGTTGCCTGGCACTGGCACTGATCACAAGAACTTTTCAGTAAGCACAAGGGGTGTATCTTTCTCTACAAACAGCAAAGGCAAATAAAATAATATTATGGTCAAACAGGTGGGGTGTTTGCAACCTAAACAAGCATGAGAATCCCAAGACAAGCTATGATTCATTCCCAGTAAGTTTAGCTTGGAGTTTAGGAGCACTGAGCAGCAGCATTAGACCCTATCCCCCTGGCTGGGTGTTAACAGTGTTTTCAGGAGGGGATGGACACTGAACAAGCAGATCTAACTCTGGAGGGGGCCAGGGCACAAAAAGATTGCTGGTCAGGAAAAGCCTTTGACATGTGAATCTTTTACCAGATGCCTTTGGCAAAGGCTCAGAATCATAACTGGGAAGAGAGGAGGGGGAAGGTTTGGCCTTGGGGCTGGTCGAGTGTTCCGAGGTGGACTGAGCTGCTGAGAAAGGTCTGTGGGGACAAGGGCAGCTGAGGCTGACCCTGCAGCCCTGCAGCATCTCCAAAGGGCAGCTGGGTCCCTGAGCAGCACTGAGGGTGATTCCTTTGGGTGTTTTCCCAGTGGCCAGTGGCTCCAAATGGTGCTAGAAGTTGTGTGAGAGAAGCAGCACGCTGCAGACTGTGCTGTTTCTAAATTCTCTCAGATATCTTTCTTGCCAAATTCTCTTGGAGGGAGATTGTGTAATCAAACCAGGCTGCATGTAAAAACACACTTGTGTACGTCCAGGCGTGCAGGGTATTGCCAAAGTGGACAGACTGTCCTGCCTGGGCCTGCCAGAAAACTGTGTTTTGTCCAGCGGAAAAGAAAACATCCTTTTCTCTTTGCACTTTGGAATTTGTCTTTTCAGACTCTGATCTCATCAGCAGAGTCTCTCTCACTGTGACAAGTTTGGCCATCTAGAGTCAGGACCACGGGCCAGGGAGCTGAGCCTTGCAGCAGCAGCCAAACCTCAGCTGCTCCCCACCGACAGCGGCCGGGGCTTCAAAGGCTGCAGAGAGGGAGCAGAGAAAGGCAGCTGAGATCCACTTGGAATTCACAGCCTCTGTGCTGGTCGTTCTTTGCACTACGAAAGGCAGTACCTGCCTCTGAACAAAGCACACAGAGAAGGAGTATTTCATACCTAAGGTGTTTATTGACTCGATTTTAGAACGCGGGCACTTTGCACCAGGCTGTGTGTGAACAGCTGGAAATGAGAGATCTGCTCTAGGTGTGCCACCAACACGCAGCTTTCTTTCCAGGCTGTTCCATATAGCTGGAAAGGCTGATTTTAAAAGACAAGCACCTAAAGAGAGTGACATTTTTGCTGTCTCTTGCTTTAAGCCCTCATCCTAATCTAGCACTGACCTTTTGTTTCACTCTTTACTGTCTGCATTGGATTAAAATGGCAGATTTCCTTGGATTAAATGTTAAAATGGGACTGCCAACTGTAGTTGGTAGTTTAATTAAATTCATTTAAGGCCCATTCATTTAAGATCTGCCAGAATGGCTACATGAGAAAACACCTTAGGCACTAGTGAGGTAAAATAGAAGGTCTTAGCACTCCTGAGCATTCGGAGTCTCTCTGGAGGAAAACAGAGCAGCTCCCAGCTCCAAGGACATCCTTGGAAGGAGGAGCTGCCCCTCTCCAGTCCCACTTTTCAGTCAGGGACCGGTTATGTTTGGAACCTTCTTTGCTGTGGGTGGTGGATGGGGATATGCTTAAAGCAATCAAACAAAGGTGGGAGGAGAAGAAGCAAAAGGAAACACTCTCCTGAAGCCAAATTATTTCTGGGGGGTTACTGGGAGGGGGAAGTTGTTTTGTTTTGTTTCGTTTTCTGAGAAAACATCCCTGCAGCCAAGACAAACAGAGATGCCTGCTCTAGATCTTGTTACCTTTGGTGTCCTTGGGCCCCATGTCAATTCCCAGATTATTTTTATGGACTGTTTAATCCAGGAGGATTAAAGGACAGGAGGGGTGGAAGGAGAGGCCTTCAGGGATGGTGGTGCCCTTGCAGCACGACCTGCACTGCCCTTGCTGCCCGTCAGGGCCTCTTTGCAGGGACCCGATGCCTCTGTCCAAACGGCCTCTGCAAGAAGGGAGAGCCCAGCAGGAGCTGTTTCAAGGGAACATTTATCATTGTCCTTGCACCAGCGATGACCCACGCGGCCTGAAGTGTGTGGCAGGAACGGGATTCACTGCCTGGCTCTGGGGGACAGGGCTGGGAGCCGGGCTGGCACTGCCCGGGCAGCGCCGTGCTCCGACAGAGCCCCGTGCCCAGGGCTCCGCTCCTCCCAAGGGAACGGGGCTTGGGCTGGGTGGAAAGCAGAGGAGCCAAGGGCCAGCACGCTCACATCACCACGGGATGGAGGCAGCCATTCCTAGGCATCAGGAAAACCAGGACTCGTGCTAAATCCTGCTGGTGTCGGTGGCAAAGCTCGATTTGACGTTTGCCCTCCTCCAGCCTCAGCTCGGGATAATTCTGAGTTCAGCTTTTAGCACCTGCTCCGATCTGAGCACTCACACAGGTGCCCCCTGTGAAGAACACTTGGGTTAGCGTTGTCTGTTAGCCCCAGCTCAAAGTTAGTGTCCCTGACATACGGCAGGAAAAAAAGAAAAGCAGGAAAAAAAAGAAAAGAAGGAAAATCATAACGCTTACAATGTTTTTGGTGGGTTGATTCTCTCTTGACAAATAAAGGTGCAGATATGTTATCCATAAAATGTTCATGTTCCCTTTTAAACACGGGAAGAATCATGCTTGTACAATCATACTGTGTGGATATTATTTTAAAAGAAGGAAAATGATACAGTTTGATGGATCCTGACCAAAAAAAGAAACCAAAACTTTTCATTTGATGGGAAATGTCAACATTTCAACATTTTTCCAATACTGTCATTTTTAAGAAATCCCCAAATTCCTGCTCCCAACCAGCCTTTCTGGCCAGCAGCATTAGACACAAAGCCAAAACCCAGCAGAAAGAGTCTCTTTTAACAGTGTACACACACCATGTTTATAAAGCCTGCACTTTGTTTTTACTTGACTCTTCTAAAGGATGTACAACTTCCTCAGCATTTCACTTCCACAGGTTCTCCAAAGGCTGGGGTATTCCAGGCTGGCTGTGAGCCAAGGCAACCATAAATCAGCCATGGCAAGAAGTTCCCTTCTCAGCGTTGCTTCCCCACGACAGCATTTTGGGGAGCACAATGTTTTCATTCTCCATGCACCACTGGGCTCTGCAGGGTCCTTTCTTCGGTGTGACAGTCTCAGGGAGTTTTTAAAATAACCATTCCATGTAAAAGGTTTATGTGCTCCCTGTGCACCTCTGGGGCCTGCTCTGGCACCAGGCAGGGCAGTGGGGTGGGATGCAAGGGCACTGTGGACACGACAGAGAACTGCTTTAGCTCAGTTTTGCTAGGCTGCGTTCTTTATTCGGTTGCAAAATCCAGGACTAGAGCTTTGCTCTGAACTGAAATGTCTTACAGATAAACCCTGGAGTAAGTGTGAGATAACCCAGAAGAGACTTTTTTCAGTGGAGTTGACACAAGGAAAAGATTTGGACTTTTTTTTCTGACATACAAGGGCCTGGAAGGTGTTTTTTCATTCTTCTAGAAAAATGTGTGTCCCTTTTAGCCTCTCCAGAAGGCGACAGCAGGCAGTGGGAGAAGTATGGAGGTCAGAAAGCAGCATGGGTCCGGGCTGGGATGGTTTCTAATCCCGGTGTGTGTTACTACAGGGCAGCTCTGGCTGGTGAACCCACAGAGCAGATACAAACAGGCCAGGAAAAAACACACCAGTCACAAAATCCAAGTGTCCTACCATGGGATGTGGTGCTTCTGCCAAAAAGGGTGTCTGTCCCAGGGCTGCCTGGTTCTCCCACAGCATTCCCTGGTTCAGTCCAGGGCCTGTTTCCTCCTCCAGACACCAGCTCAGAGCTGCTGCTTTTCCTCGACGAAGGTGAGGGAGACCAGCCAGGAAGCTGGTGCCATTACAGCTGTCTCACGAATTTCCCCATTTTGCCAGGGCAGAGGAATGGCCAAGGGAGGGGGAATGGGCAGATGGATTTTCCAGGTAACACCTGGTGAAAGAGGGACAACAGAGTCTCACTCAGAACAATGGGTTTGTTTTGAGCTGCTTGTCAGGAACTGACCTCTTTCCCCTCTCATCCTCTGAGCATGGGATCCTCGGGATTCTTGTTTTCTTTCTGCTCTCCCTCCCTGAGATAACATTTTCCTCTCAGTGCAGTGACGCACTCAGTGTCCACCAGGTCTCCTTGACACCCGTGCCTCCCATCCAGCTCCTTGCTGCTGCCTCTGTGGCCACTGAAAGGCTGAGAGGGTGGACTTCAGCTGCAGAGGTCGGGTTATAGCAATCCCTCTCCTAAACCAGCTGCCTCCTCTCGCACACAGCCCAAGGCTCCCGGCAGACACAGCAGCTGTGTCAGGGTGGATGTGTTTAATTCCCTTTTGCCACCACCCCAGCACTGTGTGGAGGTCAGTTGTCATTTGGGCTGCAAGGAGAGGAGGTGCAGCCCTTGCTTGAGGTCTGACGAAGGAGGAGGCAAGGGGAGGATACAGCTGCATCCTCCGGAGCGTCCCGGCCCAGCGGAGCCGCCCGCCCTGCCGGGGACCCGGAGCTGCTCTCTCCGGAAGCCAGGCCGTGATACACCCACCAGGAATGAACATTGCTCACAGCCTCTGCAATCAAAATATCACCCAAAGCCGCAGTTCCAGCATGTCCCCTCCTCAGAGCCCCTCTGCCAGACCTCAGCCAGAGCAATGGAGTGCGGGCAGGTGGGGAAGCAAGCCAAGGACAGGTCTGGGGTGGAGTCGGGCTCTGCTCCCAGCGAACAAGGGGCAGGACAAGGGCTAACAGCCTCGAGTTGCACCAGGTGATGTTTAGGTTGTATATTAGGAAAAATATCTTCACCAAAAGGGCCTTCAAACCCCGGCACAGCTGCCCAGGGAAGCAATGCAGTCACCATCCCTGGAGGGATTTAAAAGCCACGTGGATGTGGCACCTGGGGACACGGGTTAGCAGTGGACTTGGCAGTGCTGGGGGAATGGTTTGACTCGATGCTCTCAGAGGTCTTTTCCAACATAAATGGTTCTGTGGCTCTGTGTGAGGGCAGGCAAGACTTGCCCATGGTCTGTGCTGGCTGTAATGCCTGGACAGAGGCCACGTGAATCATCCAGCTCCTCCCAAGAGCTCCTCCCTGGGCTCACGCTGCCCAGCTCAGCTGCCCACGGCCTCTCGGCCATCAGGGGTGGCACGAGGGGCAGAGGGCAGCCGCAAACCAGGCTGGGTGTTCAGCACGTGCTGGCCAACCCTTGGTTTTCTCAGCCAGTCCCAGAACTGCTGGGACATTTCATAGCCCAATGAGCCATGGTCATGGGAGGCCCTGGACAGGGTTGGCAGGAGGATGTACGGATAAAACTGCACGGGGAGTTTGGAGAAGCGGGGATTGGGCACTGCCACACAAAGGAAATTCTTTCAAAGTTCCTCAGGTAAGCTGGGAGTGTCTTTGTTACAAAGTGCCAGTTTAAGCACCTGCACCACTGCACGTTTCATCCTGGGCTACAGCTGGAAAAGAACCTAAAGATCTAAAAAGAATGAAAATAAAAGAGAAGCATCATCACAGTGTCTGTAAGAGCAAAGACTGGCTTCCCGTTCTCTGTGCAGAAAAACAGCCCTGCCAGTGCCACCAGCAGCTGAGGGCTCCTGGTGCTTCTCAGGGGCTGCCCGTGAGCAGCTCCCACCATGGAGGCAGGAGAGCAGGGCACACCTGACTGGGCACCACGGAGGGGAAGGGATGGAGCCTTCACCTGTGCTCAGCAGTTAAGACCTGCCAGCAAAGCCTCTGCGTGGAAATTCTGCCTGAAAAAGCGTCGAAAAGGTACTTTTAAAGTTTTATAGCAACTAAAATCACAAAAAGGGGGCAAAGAAAGGAAAGGGGCTTTTCTTTTTTTTTTCTACTTTACTATTTTTTATTATTTTAAAACTTGGTTCTAATTAGGTGATGCAAATTCTTCAGATGAACTCTGGGTCTGAGGGGGAATATAAGGTTTTATAGAGCCCGGCGTGAGCTTGTGTGTTTTGTACCTTGTCTCCTAGCAGCAAAAACCACATGGATGTGAGAGGCTGTTTTATGATCCGCCAGGGCTGTTGTTGGACAGGCTACAGTGAGCTGAGTTATTCCAACCACGTTGGGTTGCTGTTCCCTCCCTCTTTCTTTCTCTCTTTTTCCCCTTTCCCTTAACTTTTTCCTCTCTTTTCCTTTTTTTTTGTTAATTTTTCTTTCCCCTCCTCACAGGCAAGTGTGAGAGGGATGGATGCTTTTACCACCCTTGTGCCAGAACTCTCTCGCTGGACTTGGCGTCAGCAGCGCTTCTCATCTCCCTCACAAGCCCTTTTCCCTCGCTGGCTGGGATTTCACCAGGCGTTTCTAAAGAGGCAGTGAACTATGCTGGTTACTCTTTCAATTGCTCATCTCTTTAGTGTTTTCAAGGAAAAAAACCCCAACCCAAAAAACAACAACTCTGTGCTCCTGCTGCGCAGCAACTTCCGTCAGCAGATTTGGGAGCTTGGCAGACGTTCATGAGCTCGGGCTCACAATGCCCCTGTCATCTCCATTTCACAGCTGGGCACCACTGAGGTGTGGGCAGGCTCAAAGATTTGCCTGGGCACACACGGTGTCTCAATTCCACCCTGGCCTGGGCTGACTTCTTGGTGCTTTGACCTCCCCAGGCTGATTCTGGTCTTGCCTCCCCCTGCTCCTTCACATCCTGACTGGAATTCTTCCTGTCAGTCTGGTGGCTTTGCAAGCTGTGATTACAGAAATAACACCCTCCCATCTTCCCAGTGTTATCCTGCTCCCAGTCAGTCCTGGAAAGACCTATTCATTGGATTACATGACTTTATTTAAAAAAAACCCTAGACTTTGCTGCTCCCAGAGAGAGACAACTTTAGGTCTACATCAGAGCAGCACAGCAGCTCTGTTACACTCACGTTGCACATTGCTTTCTTTGTATTGCCTTTTCTCTCTTATTTTCTGCTTGTGAGGCCCGTGCAGCAGAACTAAACACTGACAGTCAGGCACTCAGCACTAGTGCTGGTAGAGCCATGCAGGGCAAGGGCAGTAGGGAATCGTTACCCCTGGTTTTGGAAATGCCACCTGTGCAGTGTTTTCAGCTCACCTGAAGTTCAATCCATGGAAAACTGAAAGAAGTGTCAGTGTTTGCATGGGTTTTAGAGGCCCTTGGGTCATAATGGTCTAACTCGGCGTGGTGTTCTTCAGAAACCCTGGAGCAGGAAGAGAACACAGATTACCTTTGTGCCTTCCTGCCCTTCAAAGAGGGAAACTGTGCATTGTCCCTGTCTTGCTGTAAGTGGAAACAGGCTGCTCATGGAAAGAAAGTCTCTTCTGAGATGAAAATATCTGGCTGAACTAGAGGCCTAACTGCATCCATCTCCACCACTACACGTGTTCCAGAGAAGTCCATGTCAGCCCTGGACATGAAGGATTTGAAGGAGAGGATGTCTGTCTTTAGACTGAGCTTTCACCTTAGCTCCTTAGGTGATTTTGGGCCAGGAAAAACATTTTAACCTGTACAGGTCCTGAACATCAGGGGTCAGCTCTGCCCCAGGCAGATGGCAGTGAAAACCAATGGTGCCACTTGCATCCAGTGGCTCCATCCCATCCACTGGCCAGGATTTATTTTCCACTGACACAGGAAATGTCTGTGATGATTATTTTCCCTGTACAGCCAATTTGCTTTGTGTGAGACAAGTCAGCCAGAGTAGGATGTTTGCAGAAGACACAGACCCCAAAGAATGTGGCCTGGTTTGCCTGTGACTGTGGTGGTTCATGATTCACCACATGCGAGGAATATGACCCAAGGCACCATCTAGGGAGACTGCGAATGCAGTGCTGCTCTTGTTCACTCTGGTATAAAGCTGTTGGTTCCTCCTGGGGATTACAGAAGTATAACCAGCACCTTTTTGGTATGAATAAATCACCAGGGAAGTGAGCTGAATGGTGGGGACAATCAGCAGAGTTCAAATCCCTGCATTTGCTCCTTTCTGCCAGGTTCAGATCGCTGCAGGTACAGATGATTCCTCCAAAGAGCTGGTGGCCAATTGCCACCCAAGCTAAGCATCAGAGGCAGAAAAATCAGCTTTGCTTAGAAAGAGAAGGACAAGCATGGAAAATCCCCCTAATTATTGTGAATTGCAGCCAAAACCACTTGAAAGCAGAATAGTTCATGCTCGTTAAGTAGACTCCGTAGGTTGAAAATGTCATGTTTAATTAACAAATCACTTCCTTAAGGTCACATAGACAAACTGGTCTGAGGTATAACACATGGCCCCAGCAAGAGGTGGGTGTCAGGGCTGCTGGAAGGAAGCGGAATGTGCAGGAACCTCAGTGGAGGTGTGTTGTCTTGGGAGCCGTGGTATTTCTTATCCACCGGCCTGATTTAAAGACGTGGCAGAAATCAGTATGATGGATGACATCAGTAATGCTTTATGGTCTGAGAGAGGGCACGAGGCGTGATGTGCGAGCAAACCCTGCCCTGGGCTGGGGCACTCGCTGTAGCTCGGGAGTGGCCTGGCCATGAGCACCAGGCAGGAGGGACACGAGGGACACGAGGGTCCCACTCCCCAGGCCAGCGGGCTGCCCGGGCTTTAGCCCATGAAGCTATTCCTGAAGGGAACAAATCCAGCTCCGGAGCATGTCTGTCTGCTGACATCCACGGATTGCTATCACAGATGGAATTGATCCAGTCCCTCAGACTGGTTCATCTCAGCGTTTCTGGAGTAATTAATCCTAGCGGCTGGGTCCGCCCTTCCTGCTGCTCTGCCCCCTTGGTTTTGTTCCTCCGTGTGCTCGTCGTGGTTTCACACTCATCCTCCCGGGGCAGCCCCCGGCCCTGCACGGCCCCGGCTCTGCAAGGCCCCTCTGCCCCCTTCCCTCACGTGAGGAGGGGACATCCTCCGCAGGGCCCTGGGAGCTGTGTGTGCCCGGGGAGAGGGGCAGTGCCCGGCCTGGGGACTGNCCGGGGAGTGGAGCAGGGCCCTGGGGGCTGTGTGTGCCCGGGAAAGGGGCAGTGCCCGGCCCAGGCCCCACACGGGCAGTGCCCGGCCCAGGCCCCACACGGGCAGCACTCCCCGCTCCCCGGGCACACAGCCCTGCCGGCCCACGCGGCCCTGCGGAGGAGCTGGAACGAACCGGGATTGCACCGCAGTGAAATCCAGCACGGGCACAGAGTGCCCCAAGGAAGGGGAGGAGCAGCCCTGAGGGCCCCGAGGCCGGGATCTCTCAGACAAACCCAAACCCCGCTGTGACACATCAGTGCTGGGCACCCCTGGGCATTGCGCGTGTTCGCACTGAGACTGGTACTGCTGCCCTCGCTCTGTCTCAAGCAGAAAAAAAATGGAGTTTTCCACCTACAGGGAAAGAACTAATATGGTTTATTAAGCTTGTCAATATTTTAGATAAATTGTTTATGTCTTGCTTCTAATTCCACTTTACTGCAGACTTGCCCAGCCTGTCCAAGCTGTTCTGGATTATTGCTGTGCTCTGATCTCAGGAGCCCTGCGAGCAGTTGTTAGCCATGTGTGTACACGCTGACCCATCTTACACACTCCACTTACTCAGCAGTGGCCAAAATATGCCATGCAGCTGGTCTGCTTCGCTTTCTGCTCTGCCTGCTTACAATTTTTCTGTTGTAGACACAATTGTATTTATTTTTTTGCTTTGTTCATATGCAGCCAGTTACAGAGGAGCAATGTGATCAATGTGACATTATCTAATATAATGGTATTTATTAAATATACACATTTCATGCGTGACTCCATACTCCTCCTAGTTTCTGGAGCATTCCCTAGCACAGGACATCACACCAATAGGAAGCTTTCCAACTTTTAAAAAAATACCTTCCCTTTGCTCCACGCCACAACAAAGCACGTGCATTTGTGTTTCCTCTCACCGAAATGTGGTTCTTCCATTCATTCACCTGCATCACAAAAGGGAATGAGAATGTTTGTGTGTAGTAGACCAAGACAGAAAAGAGACCGCTGGGTGTGGGGAATGATTTCATTTTCTCTTCTGCCAAAAATACTTCACTTGGGTGGAAAGGGGAATGTCACTTCTGTGTCAAAGCTGTTGGCCACCTCTAAAGGCAGAGCCCAAGAGGCACCTTTCTTTCTGTTATATAAATGTCTTTGTCCTCCCTGTGCCTCAGAATAAAGGGCTGAAGGGAGCAATGTTTTTTGACATATTTCTTTTAAAGCCAGTCCAAAGCACACTTTTCCTTTTTGCAATGTCATGCTTACCTATCTTATATTTTGAGGGGAGAACACCTTTTCTGAACGTCAGCCACACGAGCCCAGTAGAGACACAGCCTCTGGCTTTGAGACACCCCTGGGGCTCTGCAGGCTCTGCTGTCAGGTGCTGCTGCAGATGAGCAGCCACCGAGCTGGGGGGAGTTTCCAGTGGAGTTTCAGTCTCTCACATCTGAGCTCCAGACAGACTGACCACAACCACAGGCTGCGGCAGCAGCGGGGAGGAAGCAAGGAACATCTGGCCTTTGACTTCCTTTAAAGAGATTTGGGGTTAGGTTGTTCTCTTTTTCTGCCTCCCTCTCTCTGTGTCTTTCAGGGCTGCTCCACAGCAGACAGGACTGGGAACCACCCACCCCGGGGTGCCAGAGGAGACAGACACCAGGGCAGCCCCACCCCTGCTGCCCTTCAGGAGGACATGGTTGAAGAAGAGGGGCTGCCTTCTGATGTGACCTTGTTGGGGCCATCCTTCTCCTTCTCCCCAGCTACGGGAGTTAATTTCTGTGCGGTTGCCATCTCCCCCTGCTCCCCAAATTGAACACACCCTCACTCGAGGACACGAAACAGTTCCATTCACAAGATCCATCCTGGGCAATTAGGAATTTGCTGGGCAGGATGTCACCTAGCCAAGTAAGTCTCTTTGTCTGCATTTTTTTGTTTTTTCTTCCTGGCTGATGGAGCTGTGGTTTGTTTACTTGCTAGTATACTTTTTCCCCCCTTTTATTCTAAGGAAAAGTGTTTGAAGTACAGGATCCTTTAGAGGGAATGAAGTGCAGTAAACACATTAGGAACAGGGACAGCTGAGGCTGAATTAGGCAAGCCCTCTAGAAATGATATTTAACACTTTCTTAGCAGTGTTGAGGAGCAGCCCCCTAAGGATGTGTGTATCATTGCCTGCTACAGAGCAGGGAAACTGAGGCACAGATCAACGAACTGACTCACTGAATGCAGCAAAAGGCCAGGGTAGAGCTGGGAACTGAGCCACAGTCTCCTGAATTCCAGTCCAGAGCTCTCTTCACCAGGACACGGTGCTCCTGGGTTTGGGTGTTGCCTGGTTTCTGCGTTACTCTGTCTGCACAGGAAGCAGTTCACTCAAGACGTGAATAAACGTGAATAGTGCTCAGAGTTGATTATTTTTTCACCCTGTTTTCTTTTTAAAGGACAGTCTCCCAAAATAAATGTTCCCTTGAGTCAGTTCAATCTCTAGTAGGAAGAGTTTCCACAGAGTAAAGACCTTTACCATTAGAAGTGGACAAATGGGTGACTCAAAATTTTAAAAAACATAGCCCATGATCATATAACCTGCTATATTGGGAACTTGTGTAATTGAGTTTTCTGCTCAGTAACTTCTGAGAACAACTAGTATAGATACTTGAGGGAAAAACAACCCTGCCCTCCCTTTCACCTGCCCCTGGGTCTCTATAAAAGACAATTGTGTAACATTAATTTCTCTGTAATCTCGGCTGTCTCTTTGGGACCAGCAACTTTACCCTTCCAGCCTTTTCACTGCTACCTAAAGATGGCCTAAGCTCAGTTTTGTGTCCCAAGCTGGGATTCCCATGGACAAAGGGCCCCTCGACACAGAGGCAGCACTGCCCTGTCCTCCGTGGGTTCACTGCTGCCTCTGGTAGGGCTTCTCCCCAGACTTGGGCAACTCAGTGCTGTGACTTCCCATCCCTTATTCACTCCTGTCTACTCTGAGTCACTGCTATGACCTGACTGTAGCTTCTTTATTGCTTAAATTACATTAATTATTGCCACAAGGGCGGCACTGGTCAGGCACGTCCCTGTTCTGCCAGAATGCACTTTCCAAACCGTGGTGTCAGGACAGGAGAGGATCCCCGTGAACGATGTCCTCACTAAGCTGGGTGTCTGTATCTCACTGTCTCCTTGCCACGCTGGGGAAAGGGAAGGGAGTGGGAACTGGGGAGGAAAACAGGTTGGAGATAGAGGGGTTAATACCTCAGATACCTCTAGGAAGGGAGGAGAGTGTGAGACAGACAAAGGGTGGGAAATGCAGTTTCCTGATGGGAGAACTTTGGCTGACACATTTGCTGTGAGTAACACAGACCCAGTGGCCGTGTCTGATGGCTATTTATAACTGCTCAACAAGGATCCCCTTATCACGAGGCCATGGGCAGTGTCTGCACATCAAGCAGGGGGAGAAATCAGGTCAGGAGTGATGGTTTTTGCAACAGAAGTAAGCAAATTGCCAAGAACCCTCTTCTCTGTGAGGGATGCCATGGTCCAGCAGAATACACGGACTCAAAATCAGAGAAAGGACCCACACACTGTGCAGGATTCCTCAGCCTGGCTCACTGTGCTGCCCACTTCTTTCTCTCCCTAAATCCAGTTCAAGTGCCTGGGCTGATACTCCTTCTTCCAGCTCAGACGGGCATGGGCACAGGGAGAGGCTGTGCTGACAAATCACAGCCTGATTGCTGGCAGTGAGGCCTCCACCAGAAGGGTTCCAAGAGCTGTAAGTCACTGGACTGTGCTGCCTGTCCCTCTCCCTCTAAGGAAGGATTCACTTCCCAGAAGAGGCAGCAGGTACCTGAAAGCAGAGCCCTGGCATCTCCTAAGGACCTGCGAGGGAGAAGGGACACTTCCCTAGTGACTGCACGGGAGGACTCACCTCCCTGACCTTTCTCTGACTTCTAGGATGAGCTAATATTTGGGCAGTAACTCTCTGCTGGGATCATCCATCTCTGAGTGACAGTGACACCTCTGTGCTCAGGGCTGAGGTTTGGAGGTCAGATGTTTGCCCAGTGCGTGGGATTCCCAGGAGAAAGTACCGTGTTTCTGCAAGCTATTATTAAAGCCAATTAAGTCTGTAAAAATTTCTTTCCGGGTGGAAGGTTGAGGTGTTTCATGACATGTAAGTCACACAAAGGACACAGATGGGTATTTATTGCCACACGAGTCCAGCCTCGCTCTTCCCCTCCTGCTCCCCCACCATGACCTGCAGAACCGGTTCTCCCCTCCCAGAGGCAGTAACCCAAAACCTTGTGTAGCAAGACAAGAGAGGAGAGGGAAGAGCAGTGGTGTCCAGCTCTTGATGTGACACTCCTTTCCCTGAAGGGCTGCAGGAAGATTTGAGTGGAAACTTCCTTCACCCTGTTATCAGTGATTGATCCCATCCCTCTGCCGGGCTGTCCCCGCCAGGCTGTCTCACCGGGTGTCCCTGTTTCAGAGGCTGGGGACATTAATAGCCACCAGACACGACTTAGCCACACTGATAACACCCAGAGAGCACTGTCTGGTGAGAAGTGTAAGCACCTAAAGCCCTTACCTGGCTCCTGTATCAAGGCCAATATAGAGATAAAATCATCTTGTGAGCCTACTCTGTGGATGTAGTTTCCACAAGGAAGCCAGAGCTGGCTGAAAGCTCCAGCTCCCAGGCAAAAAACTGTGCTTCCATCCCATTTCAGTCCAAGAGATCAAGGAGATCAGTTTTACGCATGAACAGGCCAATACTCTGGAACAAATCATCCTGTAATTCTTCTGTTTTCTCAACTTTATCTTTAGATCTTTATCTGCACTGTCAGCTCAGGACAATGTCACCCAAACCTTGCTTAACAGTGGACTGCACCTAGGTTGCATAAAATTGAATGAATTGTGAGATGCAGAGATTGTCCATCTGGTAATGCCTCACTCCCTCACACCTGGGCAGCTGCAGGCTCACTGCACTCGTGTTCTCTTGTATTCAAGAGGCAGCAGAGATCCTGACTCGTGTTAGTCATGAATTAGTCAGTTCTTACACTTGTGAGAGAGCTGCTGCCACTCAATCGCATCAAGCTGTCAGCAGAGTTCCATTGTGGATTTCACCTGCTGAATATGGATGTTTTTGCTGTTGAGATAGAATGGAGATTTGCCTACATCTCAGGCAGTGGCTGAGCCATGAAGCTGCTCCTCGCTCATTTTCATCTCCTGTGGCAGCAGGTAAAATCCAAGTTTTTCTTGAACACTGAAAATCCCCAGTGAGATGTGGTCAGTGGAGCTCAGGGACTGGATTAGATTTTACCTGCTCTTGTGTCCCATTCTCAAAACCCCTACTCCCACTGATAGTGCAGCTTCTTCCTCTGCCCAGTGAGCTGTGGCTCCTGCCCTGGGGGCTGTGCTACCTGCATTCAGCACTTTGATGTATAAATAACTTTTCGCCTCATGGTTTTTGAATGTTGTTTATACCCCACTGGCTGCCACGTTCTGTGCCAGGGTTATAAATACCCTGCTGCGTCTAGACTGTATCTAAACTTGGCATTGGGCACCCAGATTCATGAGAGGAGTGGTTTCATCTCTTAGCACAAAGGAGGTGCCCCAAAGTGTTTGATCAGAGGTCCAGAGGGGGCTTGGCAAGAGACTTCTCTCCTCCTGCCATGCCAGCGCAGCACTGGCCCCACTTTCTGAAGGGGCCTTGGAAAATCTCTTCCTCCCGTGCTCAAAGCTGCTGGGCACCCAGCCCAGAGGAAATACCTGACCTTATCCCTTCCTGATGGGCTTCAATGCACCATTGAGTGCAAGGGGTCCAAACCATCCCAGACTCACCTCCACCGGCCCTGACAGACCCCAGCTGAGGCTGGGCTTAGGCTCAGCCTGGGGCTGGGATAGCAGTGGGGTGCTGGCTGGCTGCAAGGCCGAGCTGGAGAGGCAGGACAAACAAGCAGCAGCTGCCTGTTAAAGCCACGCTGGTGCAGCCGCAGCAGGAACCTCTGCAGGCAGATCCAGAGTCACGAGCAGAGCTGATGCATTTCCCCGTGCAACAGGAGGGTGATAATTTGTATTTTGACTGAGGGCAGGGAACCACTTTGGGCCAGCTTGTCTGCAGCTATGTAAGGGAGACTATTGAACTCCTTCCCATTCCTGGGTTTTGCTTGGAGGCTGAGAGCACTCTTGACATATGATGGGGCTGTTCCATGATGGATAAATGACAGAACAGAGCATCACATGTCACATCAGAGCACTGGCCATAAACACTTCTTGTGTCAACATCAGTGAACCCTCACTAGACCATAACCTCAGTCAGTACCACGCTGAAGCCTCCTTGCCTCTTATGCTGCCTTGGAGCTTTACAGCACTGCTCCTCCCTGACAAGGGCCACAGCATTCCCTGACAGAACAGGGCATCGGGACAGAATTTTTGTGGCTTGCCTGTGAATGTGGAACATCTCAATGTGGTTGTGGCGTGCAGGCAGGCAGGGCTCCAAACTGCAGGGAGCACAGAGCTGCCAGTCAGTCCCCGAGGAGTCCCTGAGGCTTTATTGGATGCAGTCTGAAGGCCTTGGAAAGGTAAACCTGTGGTCATGACATAGCAGGCAGCAACACTGCTAGAACTGTGTTTCCACCTGGGAGATGAGCCCATTTGAGATGAAGGCTGTAGGAGGGACAGCAGCCCTGACAGCATCCTCTGTGCCCAGACAGTGTTCCTTGGGACTGCAGTGAGTTTCCTAAACGAGCACGGCTGGGTGCTGCCACAGCCCTCCCTGCAGCTCCTCTGGCCCCTGCAGGGCCTGGGGGGCTCCGTGTGCCGGGTTCTGTCCCTGGGCTCAGGCTGTGGCTGAGCACAGCGTGTCCTGCAGGGCCCTGTGAGGCTGGGGGTGCCCCCCAGCTCTGCCCCCC
>VYXC01002457.1:1776840-1858381 GCA_013397175.1 Platysteira castanea | reverse complement strand
CCCTTCTCACCAAGCCTCTAGCTTTGTGGCTGTGTGCCCAGACTGTCAAAGGCACTCCTTTCCCTCTCTTGCTGAAGATGTTAACCCTAGAGGATTCCAGAGCCTCAAAATTTGGCAAACAGATGTTACTCACTTTCCCAAATTTGGCAGACTTATACGATCCTCCAGAAACACGTTCTCAGGTGCCCTGTTTGCATCCTGTCATACAGGAGAATCGACAAAATTTTTTTGCTGTCTCTTTATGACTGCTTTTGCAGTTTTGGGAGCTCCTTCACAGATAAAAACTGATAATGGCCCAGTGTATATTTCCCAGAGAGTTGCAAATTTTCTTGCCCTCTGGGGAGTGACACACAGAATGGGGATTCCTCATTCCTCAATGGGCCAAACTGTCATTGAGCGAGCCCACTGTTCACTTAAGTGTCTTTTATTACAACAGAATGGGGGAATGGGGAATGCTACCCCAACTGAGCAATTACAGAAGGTATTATATGTTTTTAATTTTTTTAAGTGCTCCCTGATGGATCCCAACCCTCCAGTTGTAAGGCACGTTGAAAATTAGAGGTTAAACAGAAGGCCCTAGCCCTTGTTAAGGACCCAGAAACAGGTAAGATCATGGGACCTTATCCCCTCATTACATGGGGAAAGGATTTTGCCTGTATTTCTACAGAGAATCATCCAAAGTGGATCCCAGCTAACAACGTGAGACCCTTCAGAGAATCCCTGAACACCTTTCCTGAGGATCCGGAGGATCCTGACCACCCTCCTGACCACCCTGGCACACTGTCAGTGGAGACCCCAACCATTCCAGTCTTGGTCTTGGTTTCAGAGGTTGCAGAGGTCACCTCTACCCAACCACCAGCTCAACCAACTTCTACTTGATTGATACTTCTGACAATTTGTTTGCCATGTGTTTTGCAACGTGTTCAAAGACTGATTAATAAATCAACAAAGAGGATTTTACCCATAGATAAGGGAGGGGGAGATGTGGGGATACAGCTAGAAAGCAGAAGTGAGAGCACTGCTGAACTCGTGTCAGGAGTGAACGCAGTGACGCTGTTAGGCCAAAAACCGTGGCAGGCGGTGGAGCCTACCAGCAAATAGACAGCGTAAGGGAAAGGCAGGTTTGGGCAGGTTTGGTGTGTACCTGTGCAGGTTGGTACTAGCTTTTAGTTTGCAATATTACTAGGAAACATAGATATGGTTGTTATAGTGAATATTGCTTATATGAGGATCTATTTTTAGTAACTGCTGAAAAGGTATAAATACTGAGCTCTGTATCAATAAAATGGCTTATTGCACCAAAGCCATCTGCCCCATCTCTTCCATAGCCAACAGTCACTTGACAACCTTCCTCATCTCTTCTTTTTTACAGAAACAAGCTAGTTAGAGGAGAGCATCATCACTTACACAAAGAAGGCAGAAAAAAAAAAGAGAAAAAAGGCTAAGAAAGATTCTCTTTCTACCAAAAACTTCCTCTAAATGAAGAGGAACTTCTTGTTTGCTGGAGAAGAAAGGTCTAAGCACCTATTTCTAGCTCTGGGTCTCAAGGAAGTAAGTGGTAGTCCACACCAAACCAAGCTGTTTAAATACTCAGCATTGCACCTCACCTGGAACCTCTAATACTGTTTGGCAAATATAAGTGGCATTCATTGCCCGTCATTATTACTGCTGGATAGGTGGGAAACCACAGCCTCCAGGGTAGCACATTTGTCCTGTAAGGAGTCTGGTCTCATGACTAAGCACAGAAACTTTTTGATTTTGCTCTTACATTTGTTTCCACAGCAGTGCTGAACTTCTATCCCACTTAATTTTCTTGCATATTCCTTTTATAATGTCATCTTGATAGCCATTGCAAAAATGCAAACATAAATTGTTGAATTTCACAGTTCAGGCTGGACTATGAGGAGCCAGATATTTTGTTTAATGAGTTCGTGCCCGGTACTGTGAGACATTGCTTTCCTTGAAGGAAGGCATTCCTCTGTACCAGCTGGCATTTTATATTGATAAAATCAGACATAAAAATGAGTGGTTTTACTTCAACAATAACATCTATGCAAATTCCAAATGGTTTATTGTTTGACTTAGTTTTTCAGGTGTCTTTTTTTTCCCTTCGCTTGCACAGTGCCTCCCACAGCAGTGCCCTGCTCCAGTGAGAGCTCCAAGGCACTCCAGAGTCTTAGCGAACAAAACCAGTCATAGAAATGTTGAAAATAAAATTAATTACTATTTGGTAGCAAACAACAATGCATTCTTGGGCAATTCTTTTACTTACTAGGTCTGGGACCACTTTTCTACTTCATTTTTATAGGTCTCCTGAAAAAATGCTTCTAGCAAATATGTGGAGGAGGTTCAATGTGTTGTTTGGGGATATCATAACAGTGTAAGGAAAGAATTAGAGGAAAATGGTAATATGAAATTGAAGCCCTTTGTAAGAGAGAAAGAGCAGGTTAAAATACTTGTTTCCTTCTATAAAACCAAATAAACTTCATGGCCAGAGTTGAAATAATAGAGAATAACTTAAATTTTACAGACTGGTTTTTACAGCAACACAGGTCATAGGAAAGAGAATGTAGGAAAGTGCTTTGGTACAAGCCTGGTTGCTTCGCAGCCAGTTTTGCTCGGGAAAGCACTCAAAGGAGCCAGAAGAGCAACATGGCTTGCTAAGATCAGCAAGAATTATTACTTGGAGAGTACAGGCGCTACCAGGAGCTGGTGACTGGGGGAGTTAGGGGAGGAAATTATGTATTTAGATGTGGGAAAAGCTATCAGAGATAAGAGAAATACCAGCTCTGCTGTGGAATCCAAGAAAGGAAGGGAGGCAGCTGGCAGAGGAGAAGGGAGAGTTTGGGGGTCACGACTGCAAAGCTGACCCAGAGCGGACATTATTCACTGCAAGGTTAAAATGATGAGATTTTAATGCATTTTCTCAGAGGAAATTTCAGAAGATCATTTTTATCTTTTTCTATTTATTCTGCAAATACCTAAATGTTTTCTAATGTGCAAACTTTAGTGCCTAGTTTCCTCTTAACTTTTTTCTATGCTTATTTCAGTATCACATTTACATTGGATGACGTGAGTTATGTAGGATGTCTGAAAGTTGAAAAAAGAGTAGTTTATCTTTCAAAAATGACATTTTTTTCTTTCACAAGGGCATTTTGGTGGAAATTTCCTTCAAGTTCCTTAAAAAGATTTGATCTGATAGAAGTTAAATAAAACCTAAACTGGGAATTTTATATGAAGATTAGCCAGCTGAGTGTCTATTACCACTGTCAAGTTGAAGAGACTGTGAATTATGTTAAATAGAGATAAATGATTTTCAGCATTAAATGAGATTAAATGAGGCAGAAGTAAGCCATCAGGCAACCTCTGAAAATTAGCAGGACACCTGCAAAGTTCAGACAGAAGCTGTTGGTGTACCTGCACCTGTCAGCAAAGCCTTGGCAGCAAACTCTCTTCTGGGCACCACTTACCTTTCAGATCCATCATCTATTTCCATAACCCAAGAGCAGGGAAAGCTGCTCCCCTGCTGCAACACCTGAAAACCGGAGAATTCCACCAGTGGTCCAAGGCAGAAGTGACACAACCCCAAGCTTAGCTTTATCTTTAAAAGAAAAACCCAAAAAACGCTAAACTCTTAAACTGGCAGCTGTTGTCACTAGTTCTGATCACTGTGTTACCCTTTTGGGACACTGACACAGTGCCCATGCCTTATGCTCCAAGTTTGTAGGGTAAGCGGTGACCTGCTGGATGCTTTACCCCCAAACTGCTGGAAAGGTTGGCCCATGGGGCTGAGTACTGTGACTCTTGCCTTCTGGAGCAGAGGATGTGGCATTATGGACCTTGGAGGAGCTCAAGCTCCCATATGTGTGAGCAGAACCTACAGCATCACTCCTGAACTCATTTACAGGGGTTTGTCGGAGCGCAGGATCAATGTTGTTTCCTCGGTTTGCAAGCAGAGCATTGTGAACAAGCACCAGTGGTGCAGACAAACAGGATTCAAAGGGCAAGAACCACCAAAGGAGCAATTTCAGATGTTAATCTTGTCATAGTAAAGAGATTGTATCCCAGAAGGTAGACTCTTAGATGCACAGGAAGCATGAAAAAACCCACTGCAAATAAAAGTATAAGCGATGCAAGGAAAATCTGTGAAGAAATGCACTTCCAGACTTTTAATTAAGAAAAATTAGGTCATTTTAAAAGCCCTCAAATTTCTAGAAATTTCTGAACTCCAACCCTTTCTAAAATTAGGCTGTTTATTGTGCAGCATATTTCAAAATCAGACAAAGTTATTCTTTAACCTTAGATTGTTTGGATGTTGCAGCAAACTGAGCAAAAGCAGAATTTATTAAGCAAACAATTTTACTGCATAGTTATGGGTGAAATACATATCTGCCCATATCCCTAAATGTTTCATCAAGATAAGATGGGGCTTATCAGTAGTAATTTTAATTTGTTCCTGAAAGGACAGACTAGAGATTTAAAGATTGTTTCCTGTTGCATAAATTCAACCCTTAATAGCCTCCTGCTGGGAAATGGTAGGTCAATAATATGTTGAGAAGCCTTAGCAGTTTCAAAATAAATTTAAAAAAATTAAGTAAAGAGAGTGGTATGATGCAGTTGGCTGGAATAGCTGGGATCCAGAACACGGGTTATATTCTTTACTTGAGTTTTGACTGTCAGATGTAGTGGCGTCATTGCTGCTCCCCTCATGGGAGGAAAATAGTTTAGGTTTTCAGAAAAGGGGTCAGAGTTAGAAGAAAATCATCATTTAGACCAGTAATAAGTGGGGTGCCACTTTCTAGAATAAAAAGTTCAGTGTTGGAGGGAAATACTGCTACTACAAAATGCAGCTGTCTTGGGGGCTGCAAGTGCTGAATTTGTTCCTTTTGTGTCGGAAAGCAGCAAGGAGAGAAAAAAATTGGCAGTGTTGTTATGATGACTCATTATTTCTCCAGCTCTGGCTCCCCTCTGGCATCCCCTGATCATTCTTCTCCCTCATGTGATTCTTCCCACAAAAAAACCTTCTAAATACATGTCAGAGGATCTAGCCACAATGCCAGCACAGCTTTTGTTTGGCAACTGCTAGGAGTCTTCTCTGTTAACTGGGGGCTGTAAGGAACCACCAGTTCATGCAGTCCAGTTCATGCTAACTTAGGTGTGAGAGAACTGGACTGCATGAGCATTTTACATCAGCATTTTATAGCACGAACTACATCCTCAGTCCCACTAGGTATTTGGAAAAGATTCTTCTGATGACCTAAGCTGTCTAGGTTTGTTTTTGTTGTTGAAATTCTCTCATAGGTACAGAACAAAAGATTTGTGAGCAGAGAGCGACAGGTTCCTTGGCAAAAGCACTCTGAAAAGAAAAACAGCCTTTTGACCTTGAAGAAATGGTAAAGCTGGAGTAATTCTGTCAGCTAAAAAATCCACAACAAGGGGTGGCCAGGTAGTTTCATTCACCTCCTTAGAGGCAGTTGCATAAGCGAGGGGTATTACAGATCTATGTTACAGATCTGTTGAAGGACAAGCTTGGATGATACATAGTGGACACAGAATAACATAGTGCAATTCTTCTACTTTATGGTGCAAGTGCATTAAAAAAAAAAAAAATCTTTCAAGACATAAAAAATACTTGTACAAACCCAATGATGTATCCTGGTATTTACTATCTGTGTCAGGAGCTGCCTTGGCAGAGTTTCTGCACATCATGGTTAGTTAGCCCCTGGAGGAATTTGGAAGAAGGGAGTAACTTGTGAGTCAGGAGCTGCTGGAGAGTTTGGTGGTTGGAAGGAAATACAGGGCTGGCAATCTCACAGGGATGTTTTAGACTCTCTTCCCTGTGCCTATGATATTTATGTGCTTAAGCTTAGCAGTGATCAGTCAGCACCTGAAAATGCATCAATAAAACCTGTTCTTCCTCTCCACCTCAAAACTTAGTATTTCATTCTTCACATGGTATTGTCCAGGCCCACAGGTCTGTGGGCTTTCTCTGCTTAGCAGATGACTGACAGTTCATACTATTTTCTCTACATATATATTTTTAATGTCATTTGAGCTGTAGAAAAGACGCTATCCAGTGCAAACATAGAGGTTTACACTATTAATTTGAGAGATTGTCATACATAGATTTTCATCTGTACAACAGTGGGATAAAAAGTTTTCAAGAATCCAGTCAAATCATGGCAGAAAACCAAGTCCAAGTGTTGTCTAGAAGAAGATCAAATGTTTTATTTTAATTATAGCGGAAGCAGAAAGAAAATGAGCTCAGAGCTGTTCCACTGGGTGCATGTTATTCATGTGAGCAACTTTTTATTATATTAGTGATTTGAGCAGAAGACAGGGAAGAGACATGAATTTTCTGTTTGTTATCAAAGGAAAATAATTTTAATGGGCCAAGCCCATACTATGCATCTTTCTAGGCCCAGACATTATCACAGAATCATATAATAGTTTGGGTGAGAAGGGACTTCTAAAGGTCATCTTGTCCAACTCTCCTGCAATGATCAGGGGCACCTTCAACAGGATCGAGTTGCTCTGGACAACTAGATCGACCTGACCTTGAACGCTTCTGGGGATGAGGCATCCACAACTTCTCTGGGCAACATCTTCCAGTGTCTCACCGCTCTCATTGCAAAAATCTTTTTCCTCAGAGCTAGTCTAAATTTACCATATTTTAACTTAAACCCATTACCCATTGTTTTATTGCAACAGGCCCTGCTAAAAAAGTCTTTCTCCATCTTTCTTATAAGCCCCCTTTTAAGTATTGAAATGCTGCAGTAAGGTTTCCCCAGAACCTTCCCTTCTCCAGGTTGAACAACTCCAACTCTCTCAGTCTTCCCTCACAGGGGAAGGTACTCCAGGCCTCTGACCATTTTTTTGTGACCCTCCTCCAGACCCACTCCAACAGGTCCATGGTTTTCCTGTGGTGATGACCCCTGAGCTGGACGTAGTACTTCAAATGGGGTCTCATCAGGAAAGGGAAGAGGGGTGGAATCACCTCCCTTGACCTGCTGGACTTTGGAAGCAGGTCGTTCTCTTTTGCTTTTCTGGGGCATTTGTGTGTGTCTCACTGTTTACTGGTAACACTAATTGGATGTTATAAATGTAGTGTCACCACTTACTCAGTGATGCTGAACAGCTCTGGGACAAAGCCTGAAAATACTACTGTTCTTGGAACCACAGTCGTTGACCACTGTGCCAGATATGCAAATAGGGAACAAACAGTTAACCCAGTTTGTATTTGCATTTCACACCACAGCTGGCTTAAGGGAGCAGAATCTGAAAATATTAAAGCCACCCAAGCTGTTATCTGTGCTGGCATCAGTGTAAAAATCTTTAGAAACAATCTATAGATAAGGAAGTATTGTGTGTTAAAGATGGAGAGGAGACTCACACCAAGAGCAGCATTAAGCTACTGCTGGCTGTGTCCACTGTGCTGAGCCTGAGAATGGCAAAGCACATAGTGCACAACAATATGCACTTTAACAGCCAGTTGCCCACAAAATACATAGTTCCTGACAGGAGGGGATGCCAGACATGTTGAGGAAGAGGCTTGGCTTAGTTACCTTACAGAGCTTTTTCCTGAGCATCTTTATGTGTTAAAGGATGGAACGGTACTAAGTTTTGCTTCCCGTCAGGATCCAGCACTTGGCCTATTTACAATCCTGTGGGCTGGAGTCCAGCTTGGACCGTATTTGCATCCAAACAAGGCAGGCTTCTGACGGAACTACAGATAGATTCTTGAATTTATTCATTGAGTAGTTATCCAAATATCCAAGTAATTCCTTGGAATATTGCAGAACTTAGATGTGGGAGCTCGTTCTTCAGCTGTCAGTCTACAAATGGCATTTCATAGGAAATATTTTGTTGATATTTTATCTCAGGGATGTTTTCTTGGGAGCACTGTTAGGTGTTATGATTTGTGGTAGATCTGGAAATGCTGGGCTAACAGTGGAATTAATGACCTTGAAGGTCTTTTCCAGCCTGAATTATACTGTGATTGTAGGTCATGGGGTAGGTCAGCCCAGTTCTCTCCTTTGCCTTTTCAGCTTTCCAAAATGGCTATGTATATTCCCTATGGAATAAGGTCTGTAGGGATGGACACTTATTATTTCATGAAAAAATGGTAAATAAAGAAAAAACCCCTGTATTTTGTAGTTTCTCAAACAGATAAGAGTATGGTAATTTTAATTCAGCTTTACTCACAAATTACTGAAGAATTATTGTATTTTTCTCTCATGGACAAGAAAGTGCAAGCACACAGAAAGGGTAAGAGCACAATTTGACTGACTTCCTGACCTTCCACCCTGGATTTGGCGACTTGCAGCCCTGGTGCTCAGCCCCTGCAGGTGATCTGAATGCATGCTGCTGGTCATCAGAGTCATGTGGGCTCAGTGGGTAACACTTCTTGAATAATGGTTGAGAAATGAGCCAGAGCTGGTTACATAAACCTTGTCATATTTCAGAGCTGCCAGTCTCTGCACTGTTTGCTGTTGTCATTTGTGATTTCTGCCACCCTGATAAGACATCACCAAAAATAAATACCTGAAGAGAAAAAATGATGGTTCTGCAAAGCTTGCTGTGCTTTTTCTCTCCACGTATATATTGTGTTATCCCTTCCCAAGGGCTAAAAAAAAAGAATAAAAATTCAGATTAACTCTCCCTTTAAACAACCTATCAGAAAAATATTGCTTGGTACTCTTAGTCCAAATACACATAGTCAGTTTTTTAAGATAAAGGTTAAGTTTTGGTTTAAAGAGAGGTTTTAAAAATCCAAGATCTGTAACATTTATCCTGTGTCTTTTGAATAATATTTTCACTGCTTTAGCAATGGTCTTATATATACAGGGAAAGGTGTTCAGAGAAATCAGGCTGCTCTATGTGGAGCTCATTGCTAAGAAAAAATGGTCTGGTTTTCTCAGACATCAACTGACTGCAACCTTCTGAAGTCAGAGCTCTGTGTCTGAGCCTGTATTTATGTGTGTATCTACATCTAGATTTTGGAATGCATTTTTAGCAGCCAAATGTGAAAGTTTCGGAAATGTTAAAATTGCTGCTGGCAAGAGGTAGAGATGAAAACATCTGAGTTTCATCAGAGTTATCAGTGAGATGTAACTGAAAGACTGACCTTATTATTTCATGAAAAATCATGTAGTAAGGGACTGCCTAGATCTTGTAGCAATGCTGAAAGTGTGACACAGAAAAGCCCTATCCGCAGGATAAGGCTGAGGGTCATGGAAAGGCAGCATTTCTTTGTTGCTGACTACTCCCTGGCTGTTACCTGTCCAGGAAGGAATATGAAGCAGAATTAGAAGCAGGGCAGAACTGCTTTTTTTCTCTGTCTTAATTTGTCTTTATTGATAATGGTGACCAGTCACTGACCCAAAGCCATGCTGCATCTTTCCTGAGAATTACAGAGCTGCTGCTCTGGATGAGGATATTGGATCAAACTCCTGCCAACAAGTCATTGACTGGATTTCAGCCACAGCATGTGGACTGCTGATGACTCCCCTCATCCCAGTGTCTCAGGGAAGACCCTAACCCTAACCCTAAACACAGCCCTAATTCACTCTTAATGTGTTAATTACCTCATAACATCCTCCAGGAAGAACTGAATGATCCCAGAAGCACTACCATCACTCTACCCCTTTCAGCAGCATCAGTCCCATTTTGTCAAGCCAACTCCTTCAAGCATTACCATGGGGATTATTATGCTGTGTATGGCTCTGAAAGTAAGGGTTACTCGCCTTCCTCCGACAAAGAGCAAAACAAAGTTTGAGACAGGATTTGGCTCCTCCCTGGCCATGACAATTGAATGAAAATGCTGGCAAAAGAACAAATGAAATAGCAAAATAGTGTCAATTTAGGATAGAAATTCAAAAGTGGTATGTGAGGATAATGACACCAATGAGGTTTTGAAACAGCTGCCTAGAAAAAAAATGAAGCAAAAAGTCCTTATTTTAAAAGAGATTTTAGCCTTTTTTATATAATAGAAATTTTAAGATGTGGTTTTCTGAGCAGTCAGAGGCTCAGTCACTTCCAGTCAGATGTGCTGTGTTGGGAGATCGCTCTTCCCTCCCAGTCTCCACTTTTACATGGTCGGTTTTCCAGATGAAAGTTTGCCTTTATTGCTCCAATAAAGCTTTTGTTTATGTTCACAGATGGCACATTCTCCAGACACCCATGGCTGCCATAGACCTGATCACTGTAAATGTTTCATGCTGCTGCTCTCTTCTTACACAGCTTTAGCTGCCCTTAGAGCAACTCAATTAAAGGTAAATCCGCTTACAAGGCCTAACTATTATTTCGTGCTTGCCTCTCAGCTACCTCTTTTAACTGGGTCAGAGTAAACCCATTATCCTCTATATTTGGTACACAGTAGGAATAGTTACCTTGCAGAAATCATAACTCTTTAATGTTTTCTAAAGAATATATTGATTCACCTAACCTTGATGTCCTTGATAACTTTGATGTGTAGATGAACCGTGCAACACTTGTACGTTTTGATAGCAGTGTTTCAGGACCAAAAAGAATATGCCCTGATGTGCAAAAACTACCCTTGGGACTTTCAGTAAGTTCAAGACTTGCACAGCAGGGCTATGGGTGTGCCAGGCCATTTCTGATGTAGGACAGGCGAGGGCAATTTCTCTGAGCAGATTCAGAAACCCTCACAGGCTCACCTCTGTCCAGACCATTCCCAATAGGTGTTGGTCTCTTCGAGTCTTGCTAACTCAAATCTGAGAGAGATTCTCTATGGAACATCTCTTCCCATTTTAAAGTTAGACAACCACAGGCTGAGGCAACCCATCAAAACTGGCCTTACACGGGCAGTCTGTGGGAACTTATACAAAAAAGTTCACTGCTGGGAGGTGTGAAAGTAAACTTAATGTAGGAAAAGGCAGATGGTTGTCTTTCTTGGGGACTTTGCAACTGCAAATTCTACATCCTATTTTGTAAATGATACTACCCAAACATATTTATCATTTGCAAATTTGTCCTAAAATCTAACGTGCATCTTCTCTGCCTCTACTTAAGCTGATTTTTTGTCTTGCTCTACCCTCACAGGCTGCCTAGATAATCACCACCTTTTCATATTGTTCAGTTATTTCCTAATTTAGATATCTCTTTTCTATATAAAATTATTATAATTTTATCTTTTTTTTAGGTTTATATTTTCTGAATTTCGAATAATTTCTACTGTTATTTAAATGTAATTTCTTCTGGTTTTTATGGGTACTAAAACTAAGCTGCCTGGGGTGTAATTCTCTAGGTCACAGCTTCTTCCACTTTTAAAAAAAGTTGTTCTTTTTATAGTATTTGTCCTTCTCCAGCATTCTGGGACTTCACTATTTTTTGGTAAATGCTTTTAAAAATTTTTTTGGTTAAAAATCAAAATTATTTAAGCACATTTCAGCATTAAGTTTTTCCAGTTCTGTAAGAAATCAAGGGTATGTTCATCTTGTGCTTTCAGTCTGAATATATCCCACTCACCTAAACAGTCTATAATCTGCTCTTTCTCCTCTCCTGGTGTGGACTTTCCTCCTCAATGTTCCTTAAGAGTTTAAATAACAATCACTATAAATATTTTTGTGGAAGTGACACCTAATAAGTTCTAAGCAGATTAATCCTCTTCTTGATGATTATCTTCTCTCCCTTCTCATAAAAGATATATGGGTGAAAATGTAGCACATTATTTGATTTCTTATGCATTTAGCCAAGACTGGTTTTACTTGCACTTTTGCACCTTTCTCTTCGAAATTAATTTCACCCCCTGCTTGTGCCAATCGGCTATAGATATCTATAGTTACTAGCACAGTTCTCCCTTTTTATTTCTCTTGGATTTTCTGGTTTTCCTGATATGCCTTATCCAGCCCTTATCAATGCCCCACTATGGCATTTTCCTAGTTTTATTTCACAGGAAGACAGAATTATATTGCATTCTTGACATTGCTTCATGTAGGAATTGGCATTTCTCCCAGAATATTTTTAACCTTTGGGGTTCTTCTCCATGGGCACCTTGCCTCCCTGTCTGCAGCCTGGTACACTGGTCATTTTGAAGCACACTGTTAATAATCACTATCTGCTCAGATTCATTCCTTTCTCTTACAACCATTAACTCTATCAGAACAAGATAATTTTCACTCAGATTGTTTTCTGTGATTTAAAAAAAAAATCCTGGTCAAACACAGCGAAAACCAAGCCAATCAGGGACACTTTTAGAGCCTCTGAATTCTAGGACAGTGAGTTGTGCCCCAAAGAGGAGGAAATGTGCCAAAAATAACAGCAGATGTTCAGTTTTTGCAGCTGTCAACATTACAAAAGGAACACAAAGCAAGTATGCTGACTAAATAGAGGAATAGCTGTTACATGAATTCAGCTCTCAGAACAGCTAAGAAATGCAGGACATTGTGCTGATGAAGCAAAGAGGTGGCACAATGGGTACAGCAGCAGCAGCTTTATGGGCAACACCATCTCCCGTGCAGAACTGACTTCCCTGTCACGGGTGAAACACCAGCTCCCATGGCAAAGGCAGGCAGTTGTCCCACTGAATAATGCTCAGTTCATTCACCCTTCCTCTTCTTCTTCCAGCCCCCTTTTCTGCCCTTCAACACTCTTCTAGGAAGGGGTGTTAATTTTCCTGTTGACTATAAATGCACAGGGTGTTGGCAGCCCCGCTTGTTCCAGCCTGGGGAGAGGAAGCCATAGAACGGCTGGGTTGGAAGGGACCTTACAGATAATCTAGTTCCACCCCCTGGCCTTGGGCAGGGACAGCTTTCACTAGTTGCTCAAAGCCCCATCCAACCTGGCCTTGAACACTTCCAGGGATGGTGTACCCAGAACTTTTTGGAGCAACCTCGTCCAGTGCCTCACCACCCTCACAGTAAAGCATTCTCCCATGTATCTAATCTAAGCCTACTCTCTGTCAGTTTGAAGCTATTTCCACTTGTCCTGTCACTACACATTCTTGCATTAGTAGCCTGTCTCCATCTTCCTTGTAGGGTCCCTTCAGGTACTGAAAGGCTGCAATTAGGTCATCTTCATTAGATTTTTTTTCCCCTCTGGTAAGTACTCATCTGTTACTGCAAGAAATACGCTTGACTAAACTGAGTCACTCCCATCAGCAATAGCAGAGACATAAGGAAAAACTACATTTAGGAAGTGTTGAAAGCAGCAAATATATAAATTTGGAATAAACAGTAACAGCTGTTTTGCATCTTTCTTCTTCCTCAGATGTCTCCTTTCTGATCTTCTTCCTCTGTCGCCACCACCATACTTGTTGCTCCTAGAATTGTTTCATGGATGCAGGTAGCAGGGCAGATCTTTGATAAAACAGCGAGAACTCTCTCCTATTACAGTTTTTACATAGCTTCAATTGTGTGATACCTGAGTACAGTCAACAGCATTGAAAAACTATGCTTGTCCCCCAGGAAGTTATACAAACGTAAAAAATAGGAGGTAAAAAATGATAGATCTTGGATGTTTTTTTCTCTGGTTTCATTTCTAGATTTAAAACGTCCCTTCTCCAGCATTGGCAACAGCACCAGATACAGCTGATCAGAGTCAAAGAAAACTGCTGAAAGCCTTCTGTGAGCTTCCTTTCTGGTGAGGGCTGGCTGGCAAAGTCATGAGGTCCATGGCACCAAGCCAGACCCTTCCCACCTGCCTACAGTCTGAAGTGCCTGAAAGCCTTGCATTTATCTCTATTTTGTTTTACTGGAAATGGATATAATTGATAATTTTACATTCTTAATGCAGCCACAAGAGCCTATCATTTAGTTCTTTTAGATCTTTTCTAGAAAGAAAGCATGTATATGGAAACCTGCCATACTTTGTCAAGGCAGGAAGGTATCCATATGTATCATCCCAGGTTTTTTTTTTTCACAGCTGTGTAAGATAAGCAGACTGTCCCAGTGAAACCTCCATTACCACAGTGTTTTTCATCATGAATGCAATACAGGTGCTTTTATTTGGTTGAATAAATAATTTTTATAAGCTTATATGTGTGTATGCCTAAGATGCATTTTCCAAAGTGGTTGCTGCTGCTATTTGCCCAGCTAAATATATTTTATGTTTTGGCATAAGAAATTATTTTATGCACATTACAGTTTCCAGCTTCAAACCTCTTAGAATAAGTATCCTGACATTTAGAAGAAGAATAAGGATGTCTGTGAATACAATATTGTCATAAACCTTAGGTATTTAAAAGGAAGATGGACTCCTGCTTTAAAGTGGAATGGTGGAAATTAGCTCTTTTTTATGTGATTACCTTTACACAATAGTTTCTGTGTGTCTGCAATGTCTCTGCACTAGACTACAGATCTTAACGCTCAGTGTTAGATTCCAGCTGAGTCTTGGGCATTGCTTGCAATTCTGATGTACAGCAAAATTTTCCTACTACAGAGATATGTATGCATGAAGGAAAGTGACTTTCAACCATGGTAAAGCGGACTGCTAAAAAAAAAAGGAAAAAAAGAAGAAAAGAGAAAATGTTCAATATGCCCATACTGAATATTTACCTTTAAACAGTAAAATAGACCATGCAGCATAACCTGACACAGAACAGAAAGGACCATGCCACTAAAGTAAACTCTTTCCTGGCTATTGTAGCTGCATAAATTCTAGTTTTATCCAAATGACAAGATGAAGACCTTACTGGCTTACAGATGGATAAGAGTGTGACTTAGTAGCAAAAAATTAATAAACTTTGTCAAGTTTAAAAATCCAAATAGTGAATTTTATAATCAGGTGTCTGTCTGTATCTCACCGAACTTTGAAGAGATACGGGCTCTTAAAGGTCATCCTCTCAATGGTGCTTACAGCAGGCTCCTGTCTCTCAAAGGACATCTGTATTGGTGGCATTTTCACAAGTACCTTGTGGGCAGAGGTCCACAGAGGTTGCTGCATTCCCCCACCAGACTGTAGGCCAAGCCTATTCTCTTCCAGTGTCTTGTTGCCTTTCCTTAGGCTTAGAATTAAAAGCCAAACACGGTTAGAGGGGAAAAAAGGGGTTTACCTTGGTATTTATTGTGGATCCTCAGGTGCACCACATCCCGGTAGAATGCACCCCCGAATGCACACCGAACATGCACATCCGAAAGTACCCCCCATGGAAAATGCACCCCATCCCCCCAGAATGCACACCCCGGAGAATGCATCCACACAATGATCCACGTATACAGTTACAGACCTTGCACATCAGCATATCTATCACAGATTCTCCAGTGAGAGGCTCAAGAGAAGCCCCCATCCTGAGGAACCTTCCCCCTGGATGGGCCTGTCTTGGTTTACAGAATGTGTTCTGGAGAGGACCTTGATGTCGGGGCTTTCTGACCCCCAACTGCAAGGCTTCCAAGATGTTTGGTCTCTTGGCTCAAGGAACCTTGGGTCTAAGCCAGTTATCAGACTTAGGGAGTTACAAGTATGAGGGCTAAAAGCACCGAGGATACATAAAAGCTGTATAAAAGGGTATATGAGAGGGTATATAAGAGGGGTATATGAAAAAGCAAAAAATCATCATGGCGTCAGTCTCATATTCCCATCACAAAAGCATTGTTATTTTCAGGGTCAGTACTTGCAGAGGGTCTCCTGGATTTTACCAAATTTCTTGTTTTTCCTGCTTCTCCAATGTTTTTCATGTGAATGTATTTTTCTTTTCACAATCTCTTCTAAGTACTTTTGCTCTAGTTTCACAAATGCAAATTTTTGGGAATGATAATTGACACCTGAAAGTATATTTGCCTTTGACTACTTAACATCCACTGAACTTTGGGGAAAAATAAGTAAGTAATCTTATATTTTAGCTGTCTACACCAATTTGTGCAAAGCATGGATAACAAGGTTATTTGTATCTGTGTTTGGCAGGACAAAGGATTCCTATTTTTGAAGCATGGGAGAGATGGGAAAACATGCTACTTCCTTCATTTTATGAACTATGTACCAGTAACATGTCATCTGCCACTTCCTCCCCACCACTGTGCAAAGAGCAAAGAATTGAATTTAGGTTTTTCAAAGCCTAAAAAATTGATCCAGGATGCCTCATTCCTGCATGTTATGGCTGAGCTTTGGTCCCAGGAGACTGAATCAGTCATGTCAAGGGAGGGAAAAGACAACACAGAAAGCAACTGTTATTACTGTGTGTCAAGAAATGCAAAGCCTGACACATGAGTGTATGTGAGGGAGACTGTGAGATGAGATACCCTGTCTTCAGCACAGGTCCCTTACTCACTCACTTATGTGACAGCCTGTGGTAGGAGAAAGTTGACATCAGAGATATGAACTCAGCCCACAGAAACAGCAGACTTGAGACCAGGTGTCAAAAATTTCTTTACTTGATAAGCAGCAGAGTCTAGATCCCACATTCGAGATTTATTTTGATCTTCTCATGTCTAGCTGATGATTGCAGTAACTTGCATGTCAGCAGTTAAATGAGTCCTGAAAGCTGTTTTTGTTTAAAAGAAATTACTTTTAAAAGATATTATTTTTTTTATTGATCCTTCATTTTGTTTGCTGCTGGAGTCAATCACAGAGAAAGTGCTGTTTTTTCCTCCTGACATCACACACAATGGAAAGGAAGTTTTCCTCCTTTTTTTAAACAGCAGAATAAAAACTGAAAAACTCACCCACCCAAAGTTTTATAATGAATCTGCCATTTTCCCCAATTACATTTCAAGTTTTCCCCAGTCTGCAGAATTCTCAAATATACTCACAGCGAAATTGAGATGTTCAACTAATCACCTATCCGATAAACTGTACCTTGACAGAAACAGCTACTGTGGGGTCTTTTTACTTCATGAGGAGGTAGTGCAGGTAGTCATGGTTTGCCTGTTTTTTGGTCAGGATATTGGAGCCTCTTTCAGCACTCCCATATTCCTCTGTGCAACATTTTCAGCTGCTGAAATAGTCCTCATACTCTTGAGATATCCTCTTCTCCCTTGCCTCACTCCCTCCCTGCCTCCCTCCCTATTTTTTCTAATACCCATAGCCTAATCCAACCTCTGTGTTTGCACAGGGCTTTTACTTACCAGCCTGAGGCAAACTGGAAGCAGCAGAGGAAGGAAGGGAGTAGATCAGGAAGCCACTAAGCCAATTTTCCATTAACCAAATGAACAGGGTCCTGTAACTTTTCTTTGAGGTAAGGAAAACTGAGAAATGAAAGTCTCTCATAGCCTTCTGTAGGTGACTCATTAATTCTCAGCTTACTGCAGCTTTCAGACTGTCCAATACTGATTTTTGCTAGCAGGGCCACATTTAAGCTGTTGATGCCTTTGATACCTACTGCCTTGTTCCAGTAATATCTCAACAGATGGGCTTAATTTTTTAAAATTAGTTGTCCTATGTAAAGTCAGATGTCAATCTCCAGCAATATTGTTCTAAACAATGTGGTAATGTTATTTTTCAGGAAAAGGAAATTAAAGCAGCATTCTCTTGCCTAAAATAAAATGCATCCATTTCAGTTTGGAATTCATGCAGAATTTTAGAGCTGAACCTATTTCATATGCAAATTAAATTTTCCTTAAGGAAATAGTTTTTTCTAGACTTTAGAATAGAGTTGCACTTTTATTTTTTGCAGGTACTAAGAAAATAACAAACAAAAACATCACTCCTCAAGTTAATTTTTGTCATGTTTGGAATTTTGCACTTTGCAGGTAAAAACAACGATATTTTAGTGGGAAATTGATGCCAGCTGTCAAA
Organism: Platysteira castanea; assembly: GCA_013397175.1. Lineage (NCBI taxonomy): Eukaryota > Metazoa > Chordata > Aves > Passeriformes > Platysteira > Platysteira castanea. Next base: position 1,840,690 of record VYXC01002457.1, on the reverse strand, counting down.
ATCTAAATAGATTTTTTCAGGATGGACACAAAGGAGCTCTGTGGAACCCCTAGGCAGATGAAAAGTTGCTCAGCAGTTCCATTTTAGATAATGTATATACACACATACCTGTGATTCACCCCCATTTCCTAGAAAGATGAAATGACTTAGTAAATCCACAATGCTGGATGAAAGGTTAAACTTTTCTTCATAACGCCTCATGTACAATTATGTACATCTTCATGGACAATTATCACCATTAAAAGAAAGTAGTTTTAAGAAAATCTATATAAAATACTGACAAAGGGAAACTATTCTTCACTAGAAGCTCTGGAACACTTGCTGTGAAAAACAAGTCACTTTATTCTCTCATCCTAAATAAGACTGGCTAAAAACTAATCTGAAATGTCTTTCCTAGTGTCTCTCCATGTCAGAAATATTTAACTGTGGGTTATATATCCTCTGGAGTTTAGCAGTTCATTCGTTATAGAAACAGCTCCAGGTTCTTGCATTTCTGAAAGAAAAACTAATTTCTCTCTGTCAATACAGGAAAAACTCCAGATTTTACTCTTTAGCTTTTGCACCTGGTGGCAAAGTCAGACTAAGAAGTTCTTGCCCCTTCTCTTCCCTCGATGCTCTCACTTCTTCCCAGGTGCTTTGTTCCTGCTGCCACACCACATGCTCCCTTCATCTGCACTGCTGCTTGGTGCTGGAAACCAAGTTAGGAACTACAATTTAACCCAGATCAGTTACCAATCTGTTTCCCAAATGACCCCTGGCAAAAAAAGCAGCAGAATTATAAAGGCCATATCCTACAACAGAAGGGCAGGAATGAGGTGCTAATGTGGAAATAAATCTTGAGAGTGGCTGAGAAACTGAATGCCTGAGTGTTGGGCTGTCCCAAGGACATATCAGAGAATGAAGACAAAAGAAAATTAGGTTTTTAAAAGTAAGTTTCCACGCTAATGAACCATATTTGTTAAATGTTATCATTTCTTGGTGTGTATCATCTTTGATGAATTCTGGGAACCATTATTGACACCTGACTTGTTAAAACAATGCACTCATTATACAGGAAAGTATAGAAGTCAAAGTGCAGCATTCTGAAAATAATAGCATGATGACATTTGTATCCCAGGGCTACAAATTATGGCTTAATTTCCATAGTAATCTTTGCAGTCAAACTTAGAGTGTTCACAAAAGGAAAATTGTTCTTCCCATCCCTTGGGTACAAGGATGATCACCCACTGTATAACAAGGTTTGGAATTTCATAATAGTTTCACTATGTAAATTGACTTTATCTGGTCGTCTGCTCAGCTGTATATGTTCAGAAAATGTAGCAGGAGATGTCTTGAGTTTGATTCAGGAGGCATAGAAAAGAGTGATGGCTGAACAGACCGGCTCAGTGTAGGGAGGTGAAAAAAATTATGTGGGGAAGGAGGGAAATTAGACCTCACACGTATTACAGAAATGCTCAGCACATGCAATGGACTAAGCAGGAGAAATAATCCAAGTACAGCCTTGTGTGAGTCATTGTATTTCACCAGGTGACTGATCAGCATATCCCCAGGGCTTCTCTGTGCCTCTGATATGTGCTACTTGTGATTAGATATGACATCACTGAAATGGAGAGTAACTGGGTTCTTATTCTCTTCCCTCTTACATCAATGCACACCAGGAGCCAAGGGAGTCAGAGGTGTGTAAGGGTATTAACTCTAATTCCCAGGCTTTCATATGACTTGTCTGCTATTGAACCGTTAGAACAAAATGGATTATTTCCAAGTTTTGTCCCCAGGATTAATTCCTCACCTGCCCTCTTACCTCTCAGAGAAGTAGCAGTACCAGAATAGATTCAAGCAGGAAGGGGTGGGTTTAAGAAGCCACCTGATGCTCTCTGCAGAGAGAGCATTAGATAGAAGATGGATATAGGAAATCCACTGTTTTTTTCAAGCTGCAGTGAGTAAGTTTTTTGAAAATGAATCACTAGGAGCAACTGACAGGCATAGTAAAACTGGAGGTTGTTAGTCTGCTTATGAGCAGGAGTCAAAGGCTAATAACTTTCTCCATGCTGGGAAGCCCTTTGTCCAGCAGGCCTAGACAGCTCTGCCTGAAGATATTGTTTTGTTTTAAAATCTGAGTGCTCCTGTTTCTTATGTTCCACTTCACATTTGTTGGGTGTATAAAGTCACACAGCTGCCATGATGAATGTTTGTAAACAACCTCCTCCTGGAGGATCTGAAAAAACACCCAGGCAACACCCTCATAAAGAGGGAGAGAGCAAGCAAGACCAGAGCTCTGAAAGGAGAGAGAACTCGCCATGATCTGCAAGGCAGGGAACAACTGCAAGACACTGAGATGCACAGGAGCATGTGGGTGTCTGGAGCTCAGGCACAGTGGGGCTGGTCCTGGGGTGAAGGAGGAATGTCCATCCCCTTCCAAATGGGTTGTAGGAGTCTGCAAAGAGCACCTGGAGAGCCCATGTTCTGCAGGCACAGGTGTCTCGCCCAAGGGAGTGTCCACATTCCCTGAGACCCCAGCCTCTGGGTGACATCACTTGACACAATGGGCAGCAGTTCTGGTGTGACATCCTGCTCTGCCCGAGAGGATGAATTCACCTCTAGAGCATTTGGTTTTCATGGTGAGTGACTCAGGGTTCCAGCTGATCTGCTGCTCACTCAGCTGAGCAAAGCACACCCTTTTGCCAGGGCCAGACCTGGCATCCCTTGTGCAGGAGATGCTGACTGAGGCATGAGAGAGCTGCTCAGTAGAGAGGGAACACACATCCCATCCATGTTTCTGCCCAGGGGAGACCTAAACTCCATTTTTATGAGGAAATATAAGAAAATGTCTCAAACTTTAGAGAAGAATGACATGCCAGATTTAACTCTTCTGTTGCGGTGGCTAAGTCCACATTACACCCCCTGTGTTACTACGAAAAGGTCTCTCCCCTTATNCACGAGGGACACTGGGGGAAAAACGCGGCATCGTCCATCGACACCACACTCCGCGATACCCTTCTGCCTGAGCATTTTTTTTGGGCAACTTCAGGTCACATTCTCAGGAACATCAGTCTCTTGGGGCACCCCAGAGCTGTGCATGGCACTCTGGGGACTGCCGAACATACATCACAAAGCAGCTCCTTTGCTCGTGCCAAAGCAACAGACCAAATATTCCTGCAGTTAGATGTATTCAACATCTGCACATACAGAGATCTATCTCGTCTGTTTCAGTTATCCACACAGCTATAAAGGGAATTACAAAGACTTTGGTTTTGGCCTAGGATTACTAGGCATGGAAATTGGCCTAGGATTTGGCCTAGGATTACTAGGATTGACTCATCCATAGCTGGAGTATGTCAGAACAAAAATTCTTTGAGGAAAGAGAGAATATTTGCAGCTGATTCAGTAGGAATTTTCCATCAGCAGTAATTCTCGTCCACTGTGAGCCCTGAGGACACCTTTCGGATGCATTCTTGACACAGAGAATATCCTAAACTTCTGGGGACACCAGTTTTATCCTCCAGGGCACAGGGAAATCTCTGAGATGGACTCATTGCTTTGCTCTTGGTGTCAGAGACACACGTAGTAGTACCTTTTTCCTCTCAATTCATGAAATGCAGATACAGAGATGTTAGGCACAAGCCCACAAAAAATGCTAATCAGTATTGCTTTAGAGTCACAAATCTGATAAAAATGTTCTCATTTTGCCAGAGGAAGTTCCCTGAAGCACAATTTATTCCCAGTTTTAATAACTTAGAAGTATTGTGACATTAGCCTTGATTTGTTATAAAAGCACTGAAACACTAAACAAGACTGTAGAAGATTAGGGATTCTTTTTATAAGAAGAATATCTATGCTAGTTCTCTGAAAAATGTCTAGGAAGTTATTTTTTAAATGACCTTGTGGATCTTTCAGCTTTTTTTACATTGTGTTAATGTGCTGAGACCTATTTCTAGAATTCAAAAAGGCAGGAAAAATCCCTCATTTTCTTATAAAAGCAGGCATTTTCTCAACCGTTACCAGTAACTAGGTGTTAATAGAAACGTGACTATATATACATGCATAGATAATATACATTTTAAAACAGATAATTCTTTGAAATATACAAGCAAGATTTTTGGTACTGTCCACAGTAAATATAAATTTAAAGAGAGTATGATTCTGACACTGCTGTACCAAAGCTTTAGGAAGGGCACAGTGGCATAGCATTGTGAAGCAATCTCCTCACATGTTTATGCTGGAAGATGCAGAGCACAGAAAGGAAAGAGTTAAATGCACAGAGTCTGTATTTGAATCTTTCTGTTGTAATAATCATGGAAAAAAAAGAATAATCAGAGAACTATTATTATAAAATCTTTGCTGACACAAATGACCACTTAGTAAAGTATTACTGCAGGACATACAGAAATCTTTGCCATATCAAGTGAACAGAGTCAAAAGTTTCCAGTCTTTCCTCTAATAAAAATTCTAAACCTGATGCTGCGCACAACCCTCACAATGGTTAAAAGCCTGGGCCTCTTACATGTTCTGTCCCCTGAGATTTGTCTAGACAAACCAACCACTTCCTCTTCTCAAGGATGTTCATACCACAACAGGAAAAGCCACAAGGTCTTGGTCATCTTCCCTTATGTAAAATCCTACAGCAGGAGAGGGGCTGGGGTGGGGGAAAGAGCCCCTGAAATTTCCCCCATCACTAGTTGAATACCAGTGCTGGAGCTTGCCTCTGGAAACCAGCTATGGAGCCCTACTCTGTGCACAGCAATTGGGCCATCCCATCATTACAGGTCTCTATCAGCCACTGTCCTTTCAAGATGCTGTGTCAAAAAATCCCAAGAGTGAACATTAACCAACATTTTATATAGCATAGGCCCCAGAGAAGTCTTAATGAAGCTACAGGTTTTGTAATGTTTTCATCCACAAAAGGCAAAAATTTGGTTTATGGCTCTTTTCATCTTTCTCACTTTCCAGCTCCTCTTTCCCTCATATACAATTTACTATCTGTTCCTTTAGGTGAAGAGATGAGGCCTCACTGTCTCTTTTCCCATGTTCTCTTAAGATTACAGCTTTTTTTAAAATAAAAGGGATTAATATCCATAGTTTGGCATGCTGCTGCTACCCTCTACTATCTATAGCAGTTTAGTCAGTGGGGACCAGTACAGAAGTTGCAGAGGTAGATAAATCATAAAAGGTGCCAAGTATATCGTGTAGCAAGGGTTGAGTGTGATAGTGAATAAGCAAGTAGTGTTTGCTATGAAAAATGGTGTCATGAAACAGCATTTCTCTTATGAGTGTTGTTAAGAGTGTTTCTGCACTCATTGCCTCTCATAAAAAAACCCCTTTTCCTCCCTGGCACACAAAAAAGTCCCATTTCACACTCAGTGCCTCTCTAAAGGCTCTCAGCACTGCAGGCATCAAGGTGAAGACTCTCCACGGCTGCAGCACCTCCTCCAAGGCTGCAGAGCCTGATACTGCTCCAGCTGCTCCTCTGCCTCTCCTCAGCTGCAGTATCCCCCACACTCATAAAAATCACTGATGCAGGAAAGGTGCTGGGGCTTGTATATTGGCTATAACCTGCTGGGGCACACAGATGTTACTGAGATTGGTAACTGAGCTTGGTGATTCCTACTGACCAGGAAACATGTTGCTAAATGGGGAAAAGACAGAACATTAATGCTAAAATAAGCCAAACAGGAAACAAAAGTCAGCGCCTTCATCAACATGACCCAAACAGGACAGGTCAGCCTTCAGACAGATTTCTACTTACACATTCTTCTCTAAAACGTATGTAATCTTCACCTGTGACTAATTTGAAGTGCAGCCTGTGCAGATCTAAGGTGTCAGCTCTTGATCTGCTTGGTGCTTCCTCTACATTTTCAGAGCAGGGGCTCTGCTTCTGTTCCCTTCTTCTGCCACATTGACTCTTAACAGAGTGATAAGCAATTCACATTTAATTAAAATTAAATCAATAAGGAAAACCAAGGATTAAAATCCATGACTGATGAATTCAGCTTCCTGGTGCTGCTTTAGGCCTATGATACTAAAAAATTCTATTATTACTTAGCTTAATTGATGAAGAATTTAACATGCCAGTTACATAATTGGGAAAGAAATTCAGGTAAATGAGCTCCCCTACCATAAACAGGTGAAAGGCTGAAGTTATCTGGTTCACAATACAGATGGTTTTGCTGTTCATTCTGATCAATTTCTGTGCCTGTGCCAAGGCTGAAGTGTTAATTATGCTGCATACTTGTTTTGTGAACAGATTTAAAGGCCAAAGAAAGAGAGTTCAAAGGCAGTTGAGGTGTTTCATGAATAAGTACAGCTCTGAGCCCGGCACAGACCTCAGGACAACACTTCTTATGAGTGTCTCCTTCCAAAGTATTAATTATTGTAGACTAGATTGCAGGAGCTTCCACAAATGTAGATGTGATTGCAAAACCACCTTTGTGAGCACAGCAGGTCCTGCACAGGTGTTTTCAGCTTGTCCCTTCTCTGATCACTGTCATTAATAACCAGTTTTGGGACTGACTGTAGCTTTTGGTATCAGTGAAGGAAGGGACTTCTACACTTCTTGGACACCTTCTCCAGTGTCAGTGAGCTGAGTAAATACGAGCATTTAAAGTGTCTACCTTGGAGTGACAGGTAAGAGGAAAGGACATTTGTAGATGAACATGCTTTTTGGATTCACAGATAGGGGTTGAACAGGTTCGATTTGTTCCCTTTTCTTCTGTAGCTGCTTATAATCATAGAGAGAATGAATATTCTGATTATATTTTCTTCTATTAATTAAAAATGAGAAACAGCAGTGTCATCTTTAGTTGCAAAGAATAAAAAGTGAATTTTTATTAAAACTAGGACCACTGTTTGCCATCTAACACATTAATTTGCATTTATTTCCCACCTTCTCCCCAAAGTACTTTGCCGGTTCCTGGAAGGCTTCCTTGCAACCACTGAGAATGTCACCCTTTACAGGATTATAACTTCACTGAATTCCTAAGGAAGCAGCAAGAACTGATGAACCTCTAAGCAGAAAATAGGATGCTTTCATGAAAGAGGTCAGAGAAATAAAGTAGTTTCCAAGTCAGGGGGTGTAAGTGTTGGCATGCCAAGGCTTACAACTGAGCACTTGGATACTGCCTATTCCACGCTGGAATTATTCTCCGTGGGTGACAACGAGAGACTGCTGAATCCACCGGTGTGTCAGGAGAGCCAGCATGGGCCCACTGTGGGCACCAAGCTGACACTCTCAGCCCATCAGTGCTTCTGGTGACAGTGCATGGCCGGTGTCCATCACTCACCAGTGGGCAAACCAGGCTTCAGGGCAGCCAGGGCTTGGGCTGGACAGACAGAGCTACAAATGTCCCAGCACTCAGCACCTCCACGTCTAGCTGTGGCTCAGAGAGGGCAAAGGAAAGGTTGTCTCCTGCCTTACTCAACACCATACCAAGGGGTCATTCAAGTGAGGCAGAACATATGAGATCCACACGTGTGGAAATCCGTTTAATGCTTTTTAAACCACTAGCACTCACTGTTACAAAGTACTAACAAAGGCAAGAACTAAATACAATTCAAATTGGACTTGAAATTCTAGAAGCCATTGGATTTTTGGTTGCATTAAACTTCAAAAACTTCAGAAATGTGGTAAATATCATGCTGTTTCTCTGAGCAGGTGAAGGTAGGAGAGGGTGGAGGAGTTGGGAAAAAAATTGTGGGCAGATGATTTGGTAATTGTTCATATGAGTGTTCCTGTACTTCCCCTCAGAAAGTAGCCAATCCTCTCCAGAAACAAGGTATGAAAACACACTGAACACTAAATTGTTCCAGAAGGTCAATTTTCTTGCTCTTAAGAATCATCCAAAATCGAACCCAGCTACAAATTTTCCATCAAATCTTCTGTTTTCCACTTTATTTTTTAATGCCTAAAATTGCCCTGAGAAGTAGAGTGTAAAAATAGTTTTCCGATGGCTGTATCACCACCAGTTTTTTATGTTAGGACAAAAGAGTTTAAAAGCAAAATGCTTGCTTCGCTGCTTAATAGATAACCTGTCACTTGTTTTGGGTGGGCTTTTTCCCCCCCTTTTTTATTTGTTTGTTCACACACTGGTTGCTTTGTTGTTGTTTGTTTTTAAAGCCTTCTAGTTCTTTATTTTCTGTGCTCCATCCACAGCAATAAAAATTCTTATAGTGAGTTTTGACTTCAGAGGTATTTTAATAAATTCATTGCTCTCATGAGCATTTGAACACCTCCATGGTCTGCCCAGCAGACTCTAACAAAAGCAGTCTGCCCTGAACATCAAGAAGCAGTAAGTACCTCTAGTTATCGTTGGTTTTCACTGACCACTTCTTGCATGACAGTGATTTTCTTTTCTCTGTGAACTTAAAATCTCCGTAATATGATTTAATTTTAATTATATGAATTAGGAAATCCAGATTATATGAGTGGAATTCAGACTGGCTGTTATTATGTGTATGCAGTAGTCATAATTACTTTGAGCTATTGTGGTTATTTGTTTAAAAATGTCTCCTTGGATTAACAGCATAAAACTCTGACTACCATTTGATATAATTTTGAACAAGGTTATTTAGAGGGGTCAAATGGCCAGTCATCAAAGCAGAGTGGGGTCAGAAGGAGGTTGTATTTTATCCATATTACAATAAGTCTACTAGAGGACATCATCAGCACATGGTGAGATAAGAAAACAATGCTGGGTTTTTACAGTAGATAACAATACTAAAAATAGCAACAATTATACTACTAATAATACATGGATGTATATGCTATTTCACTCCATTGTTCTCAAAGTACTTCTACAAAGACAGGTGAGATGGTTCAACTCCAGTAAAAGGTAGAGAGAAGGAAATGCATCATTGGCAACCAAATATTTTCTTTTCCCTGCCCAGTTAGGGTCACACTGTATCTCTCTCTCACTGTACTTGGCTATATGTTGCTTTTGTTTCTCCAGTTCCACAATATGTGTAACATTAAAAGAGAAAAAAAAAGGTGGTAGGGATGCTAGACAAAACTTGCAGCTGCTTTAGCCCCGAAGTCATGGGAGGAAGTGCCTTGCAGCAGAGCTGAGCTATGTTAGCAATTTTTCCAACTGTAGTGTGGAGAGCACTAGAACTAACTGATGCTAGATATGCAAAGATAGAACCAGCACTGGAGGCATTTGGCCTACCTCATCTCGTTGGATTAATGGCTGGTTAGTGCATCACATTCTGGTTTTGCGAGGTCACTGCTCAGCACTCTTGCTGATAGCGCTGAGGACACAAATGCGTGGCAAGCTAACCTTTTCTTTTTTTCTCTTCTGATAGCAAGTTCAAGGGAGTCTGACAGTTTCAGGGAAATGGAAATAGGTGCAAGGAGAGGCCATATTTTGGACAAAATTCCTCATATACTGTTGCAGTGCACTGTGGGAATACTGCCACTTTCCTGGAGACAGTTGTGTCTGTGGGGAAGAATAAAGGATGATCTTTGCAGATGTTTTTTCCAGAGATGTTTATTCCACCTGGCACCTTGCCAGGTGGCAGGCAAAAGGCCCCGATTCATGGGACAATCCCTGAGTCAAACCAGAATCACAGGTGCAGGGGAAGTATTTTTGGGACCAACATGGACACAGAACTTGGATAACAGACAGCAGTAGGGAGAAACCTGCATGCCCAGGGCATGCTTCCCCTCCCCCAGGATCCCATCCTCCAAGGGGGAGGGGGGGAAACCCCCACAATACACTAGTCTCACAGGGGCATGTATGTGTCTGGGAAGACACAATAAAGAGGCTCTCACACTTGCCAGGTTCAGCAGAAAGGAAGGAATAATTTGTTTATTATTTACAATTTCACATTTATATACACGTCCCAACTCCACAAGGGATTGGAGAGCATGTCACTTCCTTCTCAATCCCACTGGAGAAGAAAGGTGCTCATTAAAGTTCTCCTATCACAAAAGAAATGAAAAACAGAAAATACCGTTAAGTAAACACTGGCTATTATTTACGTGAACTGTGTGAAAGAATCTGACTCCAAGGTTAAAAGCAGAAGGCTTAACAAAACCCAGGGCAACACACGTATGTGCCATGCTTCTGTTTGGTCAAAGCATTAATGTCCTGAGTCGTGGGCTGCAGGTTCTGGAGCAGGCAGGCAGATCCTCCTCACGCCCCAGTGCAGGTGAGGGAAGCTGGTCACACTGGTGGGATATGGCATGGGTTGGACACCAGCCCTGCAGTGTCAGAACCACAGTCGACAGAAAATATGGATACATTTGTGTCTATCTCTTTCCGAGGAGCCACAGACACCAGGCAGTCCCAGGACGGATTTAATATCTGGAAAAATAATTGCAGCAGCATTTATTATTATTGGTGTTACAGCAGCACCTAGAGACCCATCCTGGGACTGGGATTCCTTCTTCCAGGCAATAGGCAAAGAGGGGCTGAAGGAGGGACCCTGCAATGAAGAGGTTACAGCCTAAATGAAAAAGACAGACCAAAGTTGGAGGGGAAGTAGTTGAGGAGCAGAATGAGGGGTTTGTGTCTGCCAGCAGATAACCTGGGCTACATTTGGATTTGTTATCACCTAACCACAAGGGGAGCCACAACCTCCTGGTGAGCTGACTGCTTTGAAACACGGTGCTTTAGCCTGACGTTTAATACATGGGTTATCTTTGGGCTTGACTTACCAGAGAAGACACTGTAAGAAATCAAACAATATGAATTGTTTAATGTCTATGCACCAAAACAAGAATTTTTCCCGTTCATGGAGATAATTCTGACATCGAAAGGGTTGTGGATGAGGCTATACGGAAAATAAACATTAAGATACCAGTGTTTATCAAAATGAGCTGGCCTTTTGGAGTGTTGTTACAGTGAGCTGGAAATCAGACATTCTGGACTTTATCCAAGCTGCTGTAAGAATGGATGACTTTTTCTGCCCGTTGCCTGAAATAAACAAATATTATCATAATATTTAAATTTTACTTAATTCAGGAAATGGATAGAAAATCACAATAATGCTCATTTTCTAGTACTGCAGTGTTTTAATTAATGATAAAGACCATATTTTGTTTAATTTGTTTCTATTTTAGGATGCTAAAATCTCAAGTCTGGAAAACTAAACACAAAATTGGAAGCATAATTAGAGACATCCATGAAAATATTTGCCTTATTTCTTTCTGATCTTATAATACATTCTTGAAAATTTTGTATTCCATCACTAGAAATACAGCTTTCTGTATGTCTACAGAAAAGAGAAAAAGAGGTCTTGGCATAGTGTTTATTAATTTTCATTAGAAAGAATATTTTCCCAAGTATGACTTTATGTAAGTTAGGAACATAGTGGGACCTAATGCAAAGTGAATATTTCCTGTACCTTGCAGAGAATGCTTTCAGGAGTCACCATCTCTAGAGAAAAGTATTTTAAAAATATTTTTAAAGTATTTTCCTCTTTTATTTGTGGTTAATGCTGCCTTAAGGGAAGTGTTTACTCTTTAATACCTGTGTATGGATAGGAATGATACACAGCAAAATATAAGCTTTACTGGAAATAAATAAAACCAGGGATGCCTCTGTGTTTATTTTCCTGTCACTTCCTCAAAGAAGTGTAAAATTAGATAAATATGTAGAGCTTTCGCTGATGCTAAGGAGTGGAGGATATCCTCTGCTCTGGGGAAGGTGTTGTTCAGCTCTCAGCCTCTTTGGTACAGTCCCTTCAAATAGCTATATGAGCACAAATCCTCAAAATCTGTTTTCCAGTTTTAGATTATTTCACTAGGAGAGGAAAAACAAAAGCAGTCTGTAATTTTTCATTTCCTAAATACAGTTTCCAATCCTCAACTTGAAGCACCACCCTGAAAGCACACTAGAATAAGATAACTGTATAGTTTTACCACACGAACTGTTCCCCATTCAAATAGCATTCCCAGGATATCACATCTGCTATACTTAATTCTTAAATCCCCGAGAAAAGTCTTCTGCAAATAAATAGGCTCAACTACAGACCACAAACAGGTTTTTAGAGGGTATATCCCTCTTCTAAGCACTCTTTCTTCTGAGTAACATTAGCTGGTTCTAGTTAGAAAAATAATAAGCACCTTCCAGGGCCAAAGAAGTGGTGTTTGGAAGTTTTTCAGGGCTATCTTCTCCGTGCGACTCCTCTGATGCTGGACCCAGGCCGTGGCTGGAAGAGCCGGCTGTCCCCACCAGCTGTCAGCACAGAAAGGCGGCTCCCAGGGCCATGGGGCCCGGAGCCCACCCGGCCCCCAGCCCCCTCCTCCGGGCCCACCCTGGCGGGGCTTCACTGCTCTTCACCCGGGTGAAGGCTTGGCTGAAGATGGTTTGGGCATGGCAAAGATCCTGCAGGCTCCGACAACGGCGCCCAAAGGAGGCTCGGACGACTTCTGTGGTTTGCAGGATTTGGTGTAGAATGCTGTAATGCAAGAGACCATGTGTTTGCTGCTCCAGTGCCTTGACATGTGAGTGCCTCATCCTGTGATGTTCTTTGGCCAGAAACTGGCTTTTGGTCTGTCTTTGCTGCATAGATTTCAAGTGTAAGCCTTTGTTTTCTTATTGGCTATTGACTGTTGTATCTTACACATTTAGAGAGGTGCTTGGAAGAGCTCGCTAAGACACCATTCAGCATCTCTTCCCATGGCAACCCACTGTTAGGACACAACCCGAGTCAGGGGAGCCAACGTGCTGGTGGGAGCTGTGGAGGGATCAGCGACATCAATCCTCAGTGGTCAAGGACCATGAGCTCTTAGAGTCCCCTCTGCCACGGCACACTGAACTCACCTTCCTTGGGAGGCTTCCTCTGAAGCCCCACCGTGTGCAAGTGTGCAGATCATCACCCTGTTTGTGTTAAACATAATTTTTAATAAATTCAATATGGAGACTTCCATTAACTTCAAAATCTAGGATCAGATTTATAAGTAAGCACAATTCTTTCAGTTAATGTGAAATAATCATAGAATCACACAGTCAGACTTTAAATATGGTCCAAAGTGATACAGTTTAACTAAAGTTTTGTTTACACAAATTTAATAAATGGGAGGTTATTCTTTATTACTTGCTTTAATTTTGCTTGCCCTTCCTCTTTCAGCTGTCTTAGTTGTTTTCCTGTTTACATTTTGCTGACCTGTGTATGTTTAGAATTTTAATACATTAAGTAACAGAGTGAATTAGTTCTTCAGTAAGTAAACAGGACAAAATATTGTGCAAAAGCATGTTCTAGCGAATGTTTGAAATAGTCCTTGGACTTTGTTTACCAGTACCTATTTCCTATTCTTTCAATTGCAGCAGGTATGCCCAAAGTTAGCCAGGCCAGACATATGGAAGAATAATGATTAATCTAAGGAAATTGTTCCTGCAAATTTGCCATTGTGCACATTGTTGGTACCTTCACTAGGAAAACTGAAATGGAAAAATACCAAAAGCTTCAAATACCAACTTTATTTTTTTGTGCTGAATAATCTGAGCTGTGGAAATAACACGGGAGAATATTAACACCTAGCTCTTTAACTTTACAAAAACCCAGAACCTCTTAGTTATGATTATCTCAGCTGTGAAACAACCAGTAGGACTAGGAAACAAATCTCTTGTAGTTGGGAGTTTGGCACTATTTTGGAATGTAGGGGTAATTGCAGAGAATGAAATGGGACCTGGATGACGGGTGAACACTGTGCTGTCAGCAGCAGCTGGGTTTGCTGTTCTCTCTGCACTCCTGCCTGTGGTTTGAGGGAAGGCACCAGGAAACACTTGTGCCATTCTGATGAAGCTCACTGACCATAAAATACAAGATTGGTTCTCTGAAGAACTAAAGATAAGTTTATTTCAATTGCCAGTGTTTCCCTGGTTGATTGATACCCTAAGGAAGGGAAGGAAGATTTATGGGGTCCAGATGAGAATGTTAAAGACACAGCAGAAAGAGAGAGGGAGCTGGCTGCAGGTGAGCTCCCTGTACTGTAGCAAAATTATGGGCTCCTACCAAGAACTGAGCAAAATCAAATAAAGCAGACGAGACATAGAAGAAAATACAAACTCTCTGGAGAGCCCAGAATAAGGACAAGAATATTAGTCAGAAGTTAAAAGTGTTTGAAGTCTTCAAACAATTTTTGGGATGTTTATGAGACAATTGATACCAGGTAGGACCCCTGCAAGGACATGGCAAAGAAAGGGTTAGAACTGATTGTAGGAACAAATTCAAAAATAATGGAAAAAGAATGGTTTGATAAAGATTGCAGGAAAGTAGCTGAGATTGACATATAGCAAAGTTGTAGCCTTCAGCATCAGGATTGAACTCTGGATGAGAAACCACTCTAAAGCCAGAGGACAACTCATGAGGCCAGCAGTACAAGGGGAAAGGCAATACTTCCATGGCTTGGGGGAAAAGATGAATTAGGTTAGGAAGATTAGTAAAATAAACACATTTTATAAGGGTATCGATGCATGGAAGAGAGGATATTAACCACGTCTACGTCTGATAAAGAACAAATAAAGAATCCTTTTCATTATAAAAACTCAATTACAGAAGAGCAAGGAAAAGTACTTTTATGCGTCCACTATAGGGAGATATTTAATAGTGAATAAAAATCTGTCTCCTAGACACACGAGCTATTTGTGGAAGGATTAAATTTTGAAGTGATTCAAGAGGCAATCAGGAGCTCAGAAACAACAAAACACCAGGTGCTGATAATATTGCCACAGAATTATCAGACACGGGAAAGAATATGACAATTCTTTTCCATGATTTAGAGATTTTAAAAATAATTCCAAGACAATGAAAGCAGGTAATGAGATTTCTGTAGGGAGAGAATAAAAGAAAAAAATAGAAACAACAACTCCCTTATCTTATTGCTCTTTATGGCCAATGGTATCCTCTTTTTGGTATTTTTCACCATCACCTCCCTTTTAGTGAGGCTATATATGAAATATATGTTCTAGAAAAAATATATCTTCTACAAATAACCTGTTTTCATTTTGCCATTACTAGAGGCAAAAAAATGCTGAGATTATTCTCATGCTATATTTTTTATATATGAGCTAGAATGGAAGCATGTTGAAAACCTGGTGCATTTATCAGAATGGTGTAACTGTGAGTTTGGAGTGCGAAATTGGAATACAGAATGTGGGATTGCATCTCTCCCATTTTGGAGACTTAGGACAATATACTAACACAGCTGCTGGAGGGAGTAGTACAGTTACAGCACAACTCCCAAAAAAATCCAGTTTTTGCAAACATAGGTGCTGCTTTGGCAATCCTATGAAGGCAAAGCAAAGACTTGAAGAACATTGCTCAGATAAACAGGACAGGGAGAAATATGCCTTCAATAGGAACAAAGCACAAAATTTGTGAGAGATGCAAAGAATCCCTAGTCTTTAATACTATGATTTTATGATAGAATTTTTTAAAATTCAAACCATGATACAACTTTAAATTATGACATTTGCTGGACAGAATCATAGATCATAAGTATCTGCAAAAAGAAGGTTTCTTCTGATATAATTTCATTTAACCATATGTTGTGGTTTTAAGCCCAGGTGAAAAAAAAAGCACTCTCCCTCATCCTGGTGGAATGGTGAGGAGAATTAGAGTAAAATTTGTATGTTAAGAAAAATTTCGTAGTTGAAAATAAGATAAAATTCAGTAATAATGTAATTGATGATAATAATAACATTAATAAAAGAAGAATAAACAAGCGATGCACAATGCAACCACTCACCACCCGCTGACTGATGCCAGACACCCCTTCCTGAGCCCAGATCAGCCACTCTTCGCAGCAACTCCCCCAATTTATATACTGGGCATGACTTTCTATGCTGTGGAATATCCCCCTGGTCAGCTCAGGTCACCTGTCCCAGCTATGCGCCCTCCCAGTTTGCTTTGCACACCTCCTCACTGACGGGGCACGAGATGCAAAATAAAAAAGTCCTTGACTCAGAATAAACACAACTTAGCAGAAAACCAAAACATCAGTGTGCCACCAACACCATTTTCATTCCAAATCCAAAACACAGCACTGTAACAGCTGCTGAGATGATGTTGACTCTATCCCAGCTGAAACCCAGACGCCACAGTAACATGCTACAAACCATCTATTTGTATGGAATTATACACTCTATTTCCAACTATGTGTTACGGCAAGAAGAAAAAACTTTTATTTTACCGTATTCCTTGGTTTTGCATTATTTTTTAAGTCATTGCAGAGATATTCTTGTATAATGTTCAAGTAAAGTGTCAGTTATTAAAACCAGCCTTATAGCTAACTTCAAGGATTCAAAATTTCTCATTTCTTCTTATATTCCTGGTGGTAACCCAGGGTCCAAGTGTACAGGCAGAGTACAAGGTTAGCAGCTATGAATTAACAGAATAATCAATTCAGTACTATGAGCAGTGAAAATACATTTATTTTTCCAGACTATAGGACTTCCACAAACTGCACTGAAGACTATTATCCCACCTTTTTTTTATGCAACTACAGTACATGCAGCATAAAATTATTAGCAGACACTGTGTGCTGGAACACTGATCTCCTGCCTGCACCTGAGAAAAGAGTGATCATTTGGAGGTATTTACTATCCTCATCTTGGCTCAGAGTTCAGAGCAGCTTTCCATTAGAGGAAACAAGAGAAGACAACAACAGATGCAGAGGACACTCTTTGATGAGCAACTGCCTAGAAAAAAGACAAGGCCAGAAAGATGGAAAATATAATGGGTACCTACATTTTCAACAAAAAAATACAATTCAGTTTCTCAAAAAGGACATAAAATTGGATGTCATGTGTCTTCTTCCCTTCTGAGGAACCAGTTGCTTTTTTTCCCCAAAATCCAGATCTGTGGGGAGGCAGTTTGGTTCCTGAAACCACCCCTGTACTTCTGCAGGACCCAGCTCTGCCTGCTGGCAAAGAAGGGAGACCCATCCATTGCCTGTAATGCCATCTCCTGCTCTTGGGCCACCTAAAGGCACTGAGGACACCTCCTAATTTTTTTTTTCCTACCCTCCCTGGTGCTGGCTAAAGCATGAGCTAGAGCGGCAGAAAATAAAAAAGGGATGAGACAATTACTATGGGTGAAAGTTATCCAGCACAGGTTGCAAAGCCAAGTTTCAATGGCTGGAGTGAATTTACAGTACTAACTTTCAAAGAAAGTGTTTCTGTGGAGGGACCAGGTCAGGATTTCTTCTAGGCCTGATGCTGGTAGGAACTGCACTGAAAAGGAAGCCTGGACAAAGCACATAATATGCCCTTGCTGTGCCAGAGAGGGAAATTTAATTCCCAGGGTGTCATTGTTGTTAACACTGGGCAGTTTCTGCAGGACCTTTCTTTCCATTCAAAGGGCTGTTTTTCAGTGTATTTTCCTTTTGCCATATTTTTGTAATTTTTCATTAATATGCTGCATTTTTGTTTCTTTGCTGTATCAGAGGCAGTGTGACTGCTGCCTTCATAGTTGCATTTCTGTTTTCTCAGATGATATAACTGCAAAATACTGAACACATAGCAAAGACTGTCATGTTGCCCTGGTTTTTGCTAAGCCTTCTGTTTTAACCTTGGAGTCGGAATTCTTTCTCACACAGTTTCATGTAAACAATAGCCGATGTTTATTTAACCGTCTATTCTGTTTTTCATTCCTTTTGTGGTAAGAGAAAGTTTGATGAGCATCTTATTTCTCCAGTGGGACTGAGGAGGAAGTGGCATGTCCTCCAATCACTTGTGGAGTTGAGAATCTTATAAAACATGTCAATTGTAAATAAACTCTCTCTTTTCCCTCTTTTCTGCTGAACCTAGCAGGTGTGAGAGCGTCCTTTATTGTGTTTTTACAGACACACTGTCACACTGCCTTGTAACCCCAAAATAGGAAGCCAGAGAAGATTAAGTCTCTTCAGTTAGAAAGGCCTCTTTCTGATGGTTTTTTTTTTTCCCAAGCCAGTCACAGGTTGAGATCAGAGAAATGTTGTGTGTAAACCAAGGCTCACAGTACTGACAGTAGGATTTTACACTTTTGGGACAGGGAAGTTGGGGAACACTGAGCTGAGGTATGCTAGAGGGGGATCCTGTGGTTGCATTTAAGACTGAAGGGATGCATCTAATCTGCTGTTTTCCCTGCATCAGGTTTGAACATGTTTCAAGCAATGTTTCTGCCCTGCTGTGGTTAGATGTTACATTTCTGTTAGATTTCCTATGTGAAAAAATTGGAGCTCTTACCATTATTTCCCTTGACTTTGTAATTTGGGGCTGGCTGCTGCCTGGAGCCCTCTGTGATGAGGGAAAGAGAGAAAAGTTTATGACAGCATTTGTATGCATGTCTGGAAATGGAGACCTGTCAAAGAATGCATCAGAATGGGGCAGTGATGAAGTGGGAGGGGGGAAAAGTTATGAAAAAATGCAGTAAATATGGAAAAAGTGGCTGAAATCCTTCTGCAGCACAGAACTATTTTTAAATTACAGGCTGATTTCCTCATAGTTCTGCTGCTGAAAATCAAAACCGCTGCAACACGGCCTGCGTGCTCTAAGCCTTGATAACACACAGCAAGGACCTTGGCCAGCAGCATCTCTACACCTTTTCCCTGGAAATACACTCCTGCTTTGTGGATAAAGGACTTCAAAACTCCTGGGTCTCTTGTTAGTAAAAAAAAAAGTCATAAATGTAAAAATAATGTCTATTTAGACAGTGAGAGAAAGCAGATCAGAATCTGATGGGTTTGTTTTCTATATATGGAAACATTTAAGACAGAAGACTGCAGTCATTCTACCCAGCACCTAAATAACTCTGAAAAGAAAAGTCAGAGGGTAATCCAGTTGTCTAAAGGTTAAGGGAAAATGTGAAGTGTATTACTGAGAAAAGTGATCCAAACCTTTAGCGGTAACACAGTGGCTGGCAATTTCATTGCATTTAATAGGATCTAAGGAAGAGCTTTTTTTCTTGCAGAAGTACTGCCTTATTTGTAAGTAAGGTAAACTCTATTTATCCTATTTTGCATTGATTTTATCTATGCTTACACATACCTTGAAAAGTAAATAAATGTAGTTTTTGTGTTGTAAGATAGAACACAAGTAGACAGCAGAAAACTGTTAGAATTCTTTTTTTGTTTTCTTTGCTAGTGGAAAATGCATTTTTCAGTTAAGACACACAGAAAGTAAGATTCTAGGCATATTTTTAGCTACAAAAATGGAAACTTCTAAATGGTTCTTTTGAGCAATAAAGAAATCAAAGCTGCCTACAGAACACAGGCAGTATTTACAAAAATACTGTTCTGCTGAAAACCTAATTTCACATCAAAATCAGTTTTGAAAGAAAGCTTTTCATCAGTCAAAGGACCTAGCATGCTCTTTGATACCCCAGCCAGGCCCTACAGTGTCCCCATTGCTGCTCCTACCATCCTCCTGCAAATCTTCTCCACTGCCCCATGGAGCTGTGGATCTATGCCCAAGCTGTAGAGAACAGCTCTGCCTCCAGACCATTTCCTAACAGGGAATGGCATCTGGGGAAGGATGCTCCTAGAGGTTAAGTCTTCTGAAGGCAGCTGTGGATCCATAGGATAAATTATACTCTCAATCCTCCCCTGCACAAGGATTGCAGCTGGTTGAGCAGCTCACATTTTTCAACAGCTCTTCACCCCTTTTTCAGCTGTTTAAGCACCAGCTGAAACTGCAGTGAGGCTCAGCTGTTCAGCACTTCTCCCATCACTGGTTATGAAGAGGATCCAGTCCTGAAGCTTTTCTTCTCCATCCTTTTGTCATCTCACTCTATTTTGGTCTTCTAGTGTCTGCATGTTGTAGACAAAGGTCAATATAGTGGTTTAAGAGCTGCTTTAAAAATGTGTAAAATGATTAAGTGATGTATCTTAGACTAGAAAAGTGATGGAGTTTGACATGAGGTAGTCCTGCTGTACAGCCCTAATGCTGGTGGGAAGGTGTGCTGGCAGGTAAGGTGCCTCACATTGCTGTGTGACACATAAAGACAGCAGAGAAGATAGCGGGGTCTGTCTGTCTGTCCGTGTCTGACTTCACCTTTATCATCTCACTGTTGGCACAGAGGCATTACCACAGGATCACCAGCAGGCATTAATCACCCTACTCTGAGAAAAAATAGAAGAGAAACAAAAAACCCACCAAAAAGCAAAAATAAAATATTAGCTGCATTTTTCCTCTCTGCACGAATGGATTTCTTGCATTTATTTACAGAACACAAGAAACATCTCCAAGATTTATATATGTATATTAGCCTGAAAAATCCTTCAAGGTTTCTGGCAGTCACTTTGGAAAATGTTATGTCGGAGCTTTTCAGATGTTGCCTCTGAATGAGGGCTCTTTTATCATCCCTCACTGTTGCCCTGGTTTTTGTTAAGCCTTCTGTTTTTAACCTTGGAGTCAAATTCTTTCACATAGTTTCATGTAAATAATAGCCAGGGTTTACTTAATGGTATTTTCTGTTTTTCATTCCTTTTGTGATAGGAGAGCTTTGATGAGCACCTTTCTTCTCCAGTGGGATTGAGAAGGAAGTGACATGGTCTCCAATCCCTTGTGGAGTTGGGACGTGTATATGAATGTGAGAAATGTAAATAATAAACAGTATTATTCCTTCCTTTCTGCGGAACCTGGCAAGTGTGAGAGCCTCGTTATTGTGTCTTCCCAGACACACCTCACCACCCAGTCAGGATGTTCAGGGTATCTGAGGAGGCTTGTTTATCTAAAAGCCACTGCTTTCTTTCCAGTTCTCAGTGTTGGATAGCAATCATTCCTGGGCAGTTTTACAGCTCAGAAAAAGGATTGCTTTGGTCATGATACAGTGACTTCTGAATAATCAACCACCAAAACAAACCAGGCCGCTGCAGTTTGTTCCTCGTACTCACCTCCATGAATGAGGAAGACTCCATTCTGCTCTTCACAGGTGGTCTAGACAAGCGTGTTGCAGAATTGCTTTGGCTGGGAACAGCAAGTGGATTGCCATGCTGAGGGCCTGAGAAAGGAACATGAATTAGCAGAGCTGCCTTCAGAGGACTGACACGAGGTGCTTGGCCCCCCTTGTCAACCCATTTGTGGTAATGAATGAAAAAAGCAGTTCTCAAAATAAAGAAAAATGATAAAAACTACCCATAAAACTGTGGCGCACTTAATGGTTGACTTACTTGCTTGGGTGCTTCTTTCTGGATAAGAACTAAATCTGATAGAAATACTCCGGGTTTCTTGCATTTATCTAAGCTTGTGAAACCTTCCAGATATTGATCCTTCAGACACTGAACATATAAAAACATGGAACAAGTTTCTGGTCCTGGACAGTTTGAATTTTTAAGGTTTTCTTAAATGAGGAACAAATAAGATACATTACCAGTGATGTGACTGTGCAATTTTTTTAATCATAAATCTGTATATTCAATTTAAAGCAAGTTTCCGTGCTGCTCTTTAGAACCTTTCCATCATGGGTCTTACAAAGCTCAAAATGAGTTTTAAAGCCAGACTCTGACACACTGATTGCTCTGCTGTGAGCAAAGCCATATTTGAGCCTGGGATGCTCTGGTCATGTTGGTAGATGTCTGAGCTGCTGTGTGGTAGGGGGCTTGACACATACACCTGTAGCACCGCAAAAAAACACTTAAAAGCCCACACTGTCTTCTACATTGTTCCCCCACTGCTTTCCCTCCCACTTTTTCACAGAAAGCCTAACATAGATCTATTTTCTTGACGGACAGGGAGGATTTTCCTTGTAGGAACCCGGCTGTAATATGAAGTACAGGCAGAAGTGCAGTGATTTTCATTCTGTGTGTGTGATTTGGGGGCAGTGAGGGACTACACAGCAACTATCACTGTCTTGAAAGGATGTTTTAAGATGCTAGAGGCTTCAAGGGAAGATTTTTGCATGTTTCTAAAACAGATGGGAAAATTAGAAGGATAGTGTTTGAAAACCCCTCCTTTTGATTATATTCTGCAAACACACAGCACTGTGAGCTGAGTTAAGGAGCAAGGGTCACTAGATAATATAAGACATTGTTGTAATGGCATTTTCCAACTAATTTTGTCATTATCTTTGCACGGAATTCATCTACATTTTTAGAGGGGTGTACAGAGAATTTAAAAGAGAAATGCTTCTCACAGTGCTTGCAAAAAAAATTCAAATACTTGTTTATTCTGGATGGATAAATGTCCTTTGGCAATTGATGCCATTATCGATCTTCATTGTATGAGTATAGCTAAGTAGGAGCCATGGGCTTTATGTGTAACAAATAGAACAGGCAAACAAGCATGAAAAAGAACAGGGTTTATGTTTTACAATTGATTTCTTAATAATCTATTTGTGCTGGGGGAGGAGGAGGTGAGACCATATTTAAAAGTACCAAGATGATGTAATGCTGCTCATTTAAAAAAATTCTGACCTTACAAAGAAGCAACATGTTATACCTACAAACTCTGGCTGTAAACTTATCCCCGACTTTGAGTGCCAAAAGATGTTCCAAGTTAGATTTTGTGGAATCCTAAGATACTCGAGACAGATGGAGATGCAACTGCATTCTTCTGTACTATCATGGGTACACTTAAGCCTAATGGGCAACTATTGAGTTCACTAGCTTGGAACATATACAACACATCTTAAAGTTTTTCTGGTTTATATTAATAAATGTTTCTGCTAATGATTTTTTTTCCTAAATAAACTCATATTGCATTTGAGGGAAGCCCATCCCTGTGTAGCAGGTATTTGGCAGTCTGCAAGAAGAAGTAATCTGACATAAATCCAGCTCCCTATTCAAAGAGACATTAACCTTCCATAATAAGCTGTAATTCCTGCTAAGAATTCAGTGCATACCTTAAAGGATTTTTTTTGTGTAAAACTATCACTTTAGTTGTCCTCGTAGATGAAGATCTTGATGCAAAACCAGCAGAGGTTATGGCTGATCACCAGCTTAAGTACTCTCATTTATTGAAGGACAGTGGAAAAGGTCCAAGAACTGCTTCAGCTGAAGTACCAAATTCCCCTGCTAGTAAGAGTGTTTCACTGAAAATGGATCTGTTAAACTGCTTTGTCTCTATGAGGCAGAAAAATAGGCTGTGGTTTTACCTTCAGGAAGCTCAGACAGTATGCAAAAAAGAACTGTGATGTGCCAAAACAGGACACAGAGGAGAGTGAGGTGACTTGGAGACTCCACCTCCATCCCAGGTAATCGCTGCCTGGGAGTCCTGGAGCATGTGGACATTTCTTTCACTTTGTAGTGAATGCCTGGGGGCTGCTGGAGGCCCCTTGGTGCTCACATGAATGCAGTGCTGGGACTGTTTGTCATGACTAAACAGAGAAACACAGGTAAGTATGACAGCTACATCTAAACCATTCAAGAATTTGTAATTATAGGTTAATCTGCAACCACAAGTATGCATGTTCACCTTCTCTGTTTTGGAGGTTTGGTGCTGAAGAAATGACAGCTCCAGCAGTATTGTCACTGCTCTAGGAGCATGGATGGTGAAAAAGACTCAGAAAAGACTCAGAAGGGCAAGGTTGCTTCCTCAAGCATCATATAAACTGAGCTGTCTTCACTAGAATCCTCCTTCAGAGTGTCCAGGGAAACTCAGGATATCCTTAATCTGCAAAAGTGGGATGAAGAAATTAGAGGTGTTTGTAGGCTGCCAGGGTGACTGCACATAACTCTTTTTTCTAGCCTGCCCAACCATCACGACCAGGTAGCAGCCTTGAAACCAGGATGCAAGTGAAGATGATCACAAAAATGAAAACATCAATGGTTTTTTAGTTGTCCATTAGTAAAAGTTATGCAGACAAGAAGAATATAATGATATGCCATTCCTCTGTAGCTTCTTAGAAGTAACAAGATTTTCAGAACTAGATCTTTGAATCTAGATTTTCCAGAGGGGACAAATGGATTCAGTTGAGAGCAGAAAGTGTGAAACAAGCTGAGAATCATGCACTGTCTCCACTTATCACCATGTTATATGTCTGTGAGAATCAGGGACAAGTTCTGTGCCCAACGACATGGAAAATGAGAAAAATTATAGCATTAATCACAGTGTTGTCAGTTCTCTGGAGAGTTGAAACTTAAATATGCATTAAATTTTGTAGTTTACAGTGTTATTCAGTTAATTTCTTTAGCTGTGTATTAAGTTAATCCTTATTAATCTTTTACAAAAAGACACTGGAGTGGGTCTGAGGGTAGTGACAGCATTATTTCATCTCCACACACAAATAAAGAGATGATATAAACAGACATCATGATATAAACATAAGAATAGAACAACTCTCTGACCAGTATCACACCAAAGCTCATTTTACTCAACTTTTAGGTCTCCACCAGTGAGTAGCAGTGGTAGCTTATGGACAATATGAATGGAGGTAGGTCCAGCCAGTGGATTAAGGGTTCCTAAGCTAAAAGTAGAGTGAGAGCTATTTTGTTTACTAAGCAGTAAAAGAACTCTTACATTTGTAATTTCGGCCACTGAAGTATCCTGCAAAAATAAGTCCTATAATTTAATTGTAGCCCAACAAATAATTCCAAATTTTTAATCCTATCAGTTCTATTTGCAAACACAGCTTATGAATACTGGCAGGACAGGGAAAGCACTTTTAACACATAGATAAGCTTTCCAGGACTGCCTTTCCTTCAGACTTTGAGGAAGTTGGTAGAATTTATTCACAATCACATTGCTGTCAAGGTCATGAAATCTCAAACGACATAAGGGATTAGAGACAGAGGCCAAATTGAACCCTTTCCCACTCAGTATATAAACAACTTGAAATCAGTTGTTTAATGCTTCCTTATAAACATCAACAGATAATAAAACTGAGAGTGATTGCCTGAACCAACAAACTAATCCATCACTAATGGAAATACTACTGACAAGACTTTGAAAGGCAGTGATAGATGAGAAAGGAAAATGAGAGAAAAAATGAGAAATTCTGACATGTTTGACTCAATTTTGTGTGATGTCTCTCTTGGGAACAACGAGGCTTTGGAGATGAGTGGCTGTAACCCTCTCAAGCAAAAGAATCAAAGATAAAATTCTTTACAAGGCAGTGAGTTGGCACAGGATATGGGATAATGTTGCTTTGGTAGATACTGCAGGGTATCATAGGATTGCTCTCACATGGCCTCTTAAGACTATGGATTGGATTAAGGGACAATTAAAGCTTGGTTTTCTTTAAAGAGAAGGATGAAATATTCTTTCATGTTTCAAGGAAAAAACATTATTTACTGTTCTTCAAAGCTTAAATTATTCATAGAATGTTGAATGGATTTTTTTTATTCCTAACTGGAATCCTTTACTTTTGATAGATATATTTAATTTTCAGTTGAATTGAAAAGTCATTTTAAAGACAAGTAGTTTCTTTTTGAGAAAAAATTACTGTTGCTTGTAATTTTTTCTCCTTTTGAAAGTCCCATTCAAATATAAAGACAAAAATGAAGCTACAGTGTTGCTCTTAAAAGTGCATCTCTATCACTACTTTCTTGATACATGAACATGATAAGCTCTTTGATGTAGCCTTGATAAGATCCAAATGTTCTTGGATTCATGCAAACAAAATGGATATATCTTCAAAGCAGAAAATCTTCCAGCTCTTTTTGTCTATAACAGATAAACACTGATTAAAAAGAGAGAAAATGGCAGAATTTGTACTTTAAAAAAAAGGATAGAGTTTGAAGATGTATTTCATTCTGTTTACTAGTTGGAAATGAAGGCTCTACAATGTTTGTTTGTAAGAATAAAATGCTTTTAATCCAGTGGTATTTAGTTGTCAGGATATTTTTGTATGACCATTATGTACAAATTAAAAATCAAATATTGGTTTTTGCTGGTGCATAAAAGTCCCCAGTTGGGGAGCATGCTTCTCTTTGCAGGAAGAGAGACATCCAGTAGCATGAACATGACAGTGCAACTCAGGATCTGCAGTTATAGCATCTGCTTTTGATTTACCCTTGGACTATTTAGTAAATGAGTTCAGACCTGTAAATAGAAACACCAAGAAAACGTATGGCTGGACTCCCAATCTGTATTGTTTTCTACAACTGTTTCAAGCTGGAGACATATGCTTGTCTTCCTTAAACACAACAATAAAACCAGGATGCTGGAAGCTGATTTGCAATTTACCTACCATTGCCACAGCTCTGATTCAGAATTTTGGATTCACTCTCAGAACTGTGTATGGTGCCCCAGAGCTGGCTGGTCTTGCAAGTTTTCTGCCTTTCTGTGGATGCTTGTAAAGCTACTCTCAGCCTGCAGATACTGAAGAGAACAGATATGCTAAGAGCCATGAAAAGGGGAGAAATGTTTCTATCCTGCAAGACTCAAGAGGTATCCTAAGTGCTTGGAGAGGTACTGATGTGCTACAACCTGGATAAAAATGGAGCCATTTTCAGTCCTGTTATTTAGACAATAATGGCTGAGTCCTTCTTAAAAAAATGTGCAAACTTTTCCAAACCTTTTTGGGGTTTTTGGCTCTGTTGTGTAGCTGTCATTCTAAGCCTTGCTGGTGAGCTTCCTCTGCTGATACAGAAATGAAAGCTGCCAATTGCCTGGTTTGAAACAGAGGCACCTTGTTCTGGCTTATCTGACCAGAAGTGTCATTGTACATATCATTAACAGCTTTTCTCATACCTGGCAAAGAAAGGAAGAAAGAGGCTGATAAATGATTATTCTCTTACCTGCTGGTTACATCTGAATGAAGAGGATTGCAGGCAGCTGTTGTAAGAGCCTTAACAGAAAGCGCTCTTGCTCAGCTCTAAAGACTTTTCCAAAAAGCATGGTAGAAATGTGTGAACATCTTTTCACTCAGCATCATACTAGAAAACTGCTACAAGTTCCCTGGATCCCACCCGTGATGGTACTTTTGGCAGCTTAGTGGAAAACAGAAACTGGCTGAAGTCTTTCAGCCAAGCTGGTTTCTGATATCTGCTCCCCTGTTTGTTCAGCATTTTTCTGTGCCTTTCTGGTCTGGGAACACATGAGTTCAACAGTCTGTCACTGCTGTCCTAGGAAAATGAGGTATTTTAGTACTTCCTGCATGCAGAGCCTTGCCTCCTGAGTTCAGCATCTGCAGGCAGCAGCCAAAGGGTATTAGCATTACTTTCTGTATTGTCACAGTGCCCAAAAATTCAAGGCAAGAATCAGGCCTGATTGTGATGGTTGTTGAACAAGCACAGCTGGAAAGTCCTGCTCTGGAGGATTCACGGACCTCTCAGCAGTAATCCTGATTATAATAATTTACAGACTGACACTAGTAGAACCTAGGGCAATTTAGCCTGCGAAATATATAAGCCTGGTGTGGAATAACTCATGAAAATAGCACAAAGTCGCATTCACAGGAAAAACTTAATCCATGTGCCAAGGTTTGGGAGACAAATTTCACTCTATAGCCACCGGATGGTGGGAAGGATAAAAGAAGCAGCTCAGGGTCCTGCCCTGAACCACAACCTGGAAAAACTCTTGCCCCATATTCCCTGAAAAAAGAAAAAATAAAGCATTTCCAAGATGGACACAAATGGTAGGTTTCATATTTAGGCAGTTTTAACACCTCCAAAAACAGAGTTCTACAAAAAATGGACCCTGATAATAAGTCTGATTTAAAAGATAATAACACCAAATAATTCTGATAATATGTGCAGTTTTATAAAATTTTAAATGCACTGTACAATTAAGTTAGTTGTAATGAAAGGGCTTGATATAATAACCGGAGGTTTTAATATCTGCAGAGTCATCTTGATCCACTTCTTAGCTTAGTACTATATTAAATACTGATTTTAACTTCATACCTAATGTTATAAGCATACAATCTTTTGCATTTCAATGTTAATCTAAGTGAAATTAATGGAAACTTCTTAAATGTAACAAAGTAAGTGCTTCTATGCTTATACAGTATTTTTAGAAATTACTATTATTCAACTATATAGATGCTGTTTGCCTATAAAAGATAACCTAGGCTACATATGATATAGATATACATTTATATAAAACATAAGATTTCTCTATACAAGAGGAAGAAACCATACCATATTTTAGTTCATTGGAAGTTTTGCAATATCAGTGTTTTTTCACCACAACCTAGAATTACGAGAAGGAAGATAAGAACGAAAGGCCACAGCAGATGATTCTGAAGATCGGTACAGCTCAATGTCCTCTCTCTAACTGGGTCCCAGAGCAAGTGACTGAAGGGGAGCACAGACACAGGAGAGCACACGACCATGCTGGATGTGCCAAGCACAGTCCTGGGTCTCAGGGCTCAGCAGACCAGTGTGGCTTCTGTGTCTTCAGTAACTGTTAATGAGCTGGTTTTTCCTAGTCTCATCCAGTCTCCCATGTCCCCATGTAGACTTTTAGCATCACAACACTCTGCAGCCAGACCATCCACATCCCAAGCTTTTGAAAGTGTGTGTTTGAATAGGTCTCCTTTTGGTTTCCTTTGATGCCCCTTGTTCTTCTACTGAGAAAGACAGAAAATCGGTAGTCCCTGACTCACTTTCTCCATGTGTCCCTCATGATTTTATGGAGTTTCAAATTTCTGGAATACTGGAGTTCTTTTCTACAGAAATTTCTGTGAAGCAGACTTGCGGTTCTCAAAAATTTAAAGAGAAGGTTGAAATTAGCAGTAATGTCAGTCCCTTCAACAGATTGTTCTCTAGTGGCTTTGGACACAGTCTTACAGGTAGCATAAGAAGATATATTCTTTTCTAGGTATCAAGTTTTTAGAATCTATTTTTGTTAGTGAACTGCAGGAAAGCACAGACACATGAACACACAAAATAGCAAACATTTCATTTGCTTTCTGTGAGAGGAGACAAAAATCCAGTGCTTACCAGCTTCAAATTGTTCAGATGATTCCTAAATATGATGAAGCACTGTGAAAATTCCCATTAACTGCAGATACAAAAGTCTTATATTTGATTTGCTTATAAAAACCACATTGTACCATGGGAAGCAGAAGATTTGCAACCTTTTAAGATATTTTGGAGTCCAGACGCTTAGTGTTATAAAAGAGCCTAAACTGATTAACTCCACCTCTAGTTAGAGAAAATGATGCATGTTCTAATAGCTCACAAACCACCTTCCAACAAAAAACCCTTTCTATCATCTCAGATTGTTTGCTATTATGAATCTCACAAGGTCTGAATATACTTTGAAAACATTTTCAAGTATTATTCTCCCAAATCCACCAAAATTGTGGCAGCTCAAAGGCCTGCTGACATTTTTGAAGCTATTGAGTTGCATTGAGGTATCCACGTGATTCATCTGCAGTGTAAAGCAGGTGGGGCAGCTGAAGACAGAAATATATAATTTGATTGTTGCTGCTCAGACATACAATGTGGAAACTAAAGACATTATGGAAAAGAACAGGGCAGGACAATTTGGGATAATTTTGTAATTTATGATGCATGGAGTCACTATGCAAAATTCATTCTTTCATACTTGGTAGGGATACCATCTGTTATTAACAAGGCTTCAAATAAGTTTTGCATCATTATTTGCTGTTATACCAATGTTATGTGCATCGACTACCATGATTTTGCTTCTTTTTTTTTTTTTAAATTAATTAAGAAATCTGTAATAGTATGAAGAGTGCTGGAGGACCTTCACTGGGAAAAGGTGCTCAGATTTTGGATAACCTGTCAGGTAACAACAGCTGGGTTGCAGCTGGCTGCAGCTGGAGACAGAGGGCAGGGGACAGACCTGGAGCTGAAGGATTTGTACAAGAGATGCTGCTGGCTTTCCTTGGCTTCTAAGGAGCCACACCTGGCTCTGGAACAGCCTCAAGAGAGCGAAGAATTTACAAAGTTATAGGCAGAGAGGTTTTGCCTCATTTTTTCAGAAGTCTGTGATGTATTACGTTGTTATTATTACTATTGATAGCTATGTGTGCTACATCCAGCACATTTATTATGCTTAATATTAACAACAGATGCTGTAGGATGATAATACTAATGCAAAAGGAGAAATAAAGCAACAACCTAAACAACTGTGAAATTGTTCATTGCTTCTTCAATACCCCATTAATCACACAGCTCACTGACAGATATTGGCTGCAAACCAATGTGACAGATGCTGAATAAAAATCAGTGTCTTTTAAAAACCACTCACAGCAATATATTTCAGTTTTAAATTTTGGGCCTGCCTCTCTTCTCCTAGCCATGAAGTAACGCAGCATAAATATGCATCTCTGTGAATAACTGCAATGAAAGGAGGTCCAAATCATCTTTAAAATAAAATGTAGGATCATTTCTTAGAAATAAATAATTTATTTTGGAATTTATTTTCCAATGCATTATGAAATGTATGTTACCTGATAATACTAACATAAAATGTAATTGATTGTGTACTTAAAAGTCAAATAGAAATAGAGAATCGTCATTGAGAGACTGATCTCAGGGTGACACAAAAAGTCACACTTTAAAGTTTTTTATAGAGGTTGCATAAGGGAAGACTAATTCTTTTACCCTGCACCCACTCTTTACTATCATACTTGTTCTGCAATCCTTGTGTTATGGCTTCTTCTATTGTCAAGCCCACAGCTAACACAAGAGTCAACTGGATTAATCTGCTCCTCTTCCAGTAATTTTCAAAATTTACTGATTTAGTAGCATTACAAAACTTTCTGCAGCTAAGGTGTGGATACCTTTAGCATTTTCATGTACTTAGGTGTATAGTGTATACTGTGTTTGTTTTGAAAATAATAAAATAAAAATTACTGATCTATTTTCAACCAAATCTATTTGGGAATCCAAGAAGAATACCTTTAAATATTTTTGGATTGAAAGTAAACAAATTTCAAAACTTTAAATGTTTTTTTTTACATACTTGAAAAGAAAGTTCTGATTTTCATTTCCGAGTTTTTTCAAACTTCTAGACTGCACAAAGAAGTTGCCCTATGTCATGTCAGGCATAGGCAATAAAGAAAACCTACGAAAAAATTCCCACTCTGATGAAAATCACCCACTGATTTACACCTAGTTTGCTCCTTTTGGTTTTGTTATTTCACTCTGTGATATCTGAAACATTTGCTTTCAATTTCTGAACTCCTTTAAGCATGCCCCTTATCTATGTTACAGAGCATCTGTCTCTTCTCAAAGATATTCTTATCGAATGTGCCACTTACGTGCCTATTTAGATTAAATATGGAATGTGAGTGCAGTGATTCATGTCAGTGTCCTGGTTCTGGCCAGGAGAGGGTTAAAATTAACCCTGTCCTGGCCAGAACCAGGATACAAACAAAAAACTTTTGCTAAAAATAATGGTTCTGAATTCCACCAGGGTGAAAGATGATGGATGCAGGATTCCACCACGTCTCTCAGCTTACAACCACCTGGGCAGAAAGCAGATAACCAATAACAGCTCTTCAGATGGCTTACCTGAAATAGACGTGCAGGCTGAAGCAGACAGGTGCATAGACACCCAGAAAATGTGGCATTATGACCTGGACAACAAAGCGACAGACTGGGACAAAAGCCAGGGGGAAGAAGCTGGCTGTCCCAGCTGGCTGTCCCAGCTGGCTGTCCCAGCTGCAGAGCCCCCAGCTGCCCTCTGAGGGGTCAACAAGCTCAGTGCAGGGCTGGGCTGGTCTCACATGTGCCACATGTGCTGGGTGGATGAAGGACAGCCCAGACGCAGGATGCTGGTGCTGGATCTGAGCAGTTTTAAAATGCTGACATCATGTGGGAAACTACAAAAGTCAAATCAAGATTTTTGGCCTTTTGCTTTAGCAGTTAGATATATTAACAAGATATAATTCTGCTGTTGGGTTTGATTGCCTGAGTATAGTTTAGGGGCACATAACATTGTCTTGTCAATCTAAGTTTTAGATCCAGCTTTGTTTGTTGCTTCTGGTACTACTGCACATTTGGGTTTTTTATCAGATATTTTACTGCTAATATTTTATATTTTGTTGTAGTGGTGGCCTTGTTTTTTTTTCCTAGAAAACTTTGTTAGCAGTACTCCTAAAGGAATAAGCCAGTAGCTGCACAATAGCACTGATGAAACTTCTAACATCCAAAGCATGCAAAATTAAAGCCTATTATTTCGGTTTGTTTTACAAGATAATACATTTCAAAAAATCCTATTAAAAGTTAAGCACCAAAATACTCATTAAAAACCAATTAAACATCTTTAAATGTTTAAAAGCGGTAAGAATTTTATATTGTGATTGAATTGTCAACAATAACATTTTATTAGCAGCTCTCTGCACTGTAAAACTGCAGGGAGCAGATGCGGTATATCTGGAGCACATGAAAAACAATTTCACAAAGTATAAAATCAGAAAATCTGAATATGTTTTCATTAAATGCTTTAATAGTCATGAACTGATTGTAAACAGGACATCAAACATCAGGATAAAATCTATAGCATATTAAATATCCCAAACACGGTATGCTCCAAGTAGGTCTATGAAACAAGGACCCTTATCAGGTGTTGAAGACTGTACTTCTAAAAAAATTGCAGTATAAAACAGGTGTTTTACTAACAGAAACTACAGATGGTCCCAGTCCAGAACATGATCCAGGCATGGTATGTGGTCCAAAAAGTTAGCATCAACATTGCTTATTTACAGTGGGCAACATAAGCAAATGTGAGTGGAATTGCTGCATCATGTGAATCCTTTGGGGATTTTTCAAATCTGCCATTTCCCTAATTGTATGACCTTTTAAATGTGTCCATTTAACTACTTGGACCAAAGTGATCCAGCCTGAGGATGAATGGCTCCAACCTTGCATCCTTTCAATAATTTCTTGGGAAAACAAGTTGCCATAGGAGAATGACCTGCTACAGCCAAAGTCTTCTGCTTCTGTTCATCAGTTTATACCTTCCACCTGGAAGACACAAGGCAGCTGCCCACTCGCCCTCTCTCCTCCTGCCTCACGTATCCTGCAGATCCTGCAGATCTGCACTTATTTACACTCTGGTGTGAGTTCTCACCACAGCACATGTAATCCCTGGAGAATGCACTCCAGCACTGCTGCTGGAGCTCTGTGCAAGAAAGGACACAGTGAAGTGGAGCTAGCAGGGCACCAGGATCCCACCAGAGATCTGGAGAATAAGGAGCAAGAAACTGAAGTGACACTGCCCATATTGCATGCAACGACACGGTTTTAGTGTGTGGGTTTTTCTGCAGTATCAGAGCATCACGATCCCCTTATCTCAGAGATACCTATTTGAGGGACAGCAAACCCAAGGTATGTTTGAATACTTTCTGGATTATGTAGCTCAGGTAAAAATAAAACGTGGTTACCAAGTAAATCTTATCTTACAAAACTGGTCTTTGTCTATTACAGAGTTAAGACAAAGATGATGTCTTTTGGCCAGAAAAAAATTATACAGGTTTTAAAAACACATCTAAAATGATCCTAGGTCTGCACCATTTTTATTCGGGTTTTGCAAAAAGCCTTTGCAAAATCTTTAGGGACATACACCTAATATGTAGAGTCAACCATCCTGCTTCAGAGGAAGAAAAGTGTATTTTTTATATTTCTGATACTGGAGCTTGTATGAAACAGAGCACATGTTTTTCTCTGTTCTGCTTTCAGCTATTTTTTGCTTCTCTTCATTTGATGCTTGGCAAGAACAGAATTTATTTTCTCTTTTATTTTCCCTTTCCCTTTTCACTTCCCGTTGACTGAGGTGATGTGGTCCCTTCCTTCCTTGCTCTCAGCACTACTTGAACACTACTGTATATTAGCAGAGGGTAAAACAAGCCATTAGATACTAACTTTACAGAGTGAATCAGTGGCTATTTTGCAAAGTAGAAGCATAGGACGAGAGAAGACAAATCATATTTAGGTGAAGTACTCCAAATTAGAGCAACATCAGAACACAAAGGATGCAACTTCTGAAAAACTTCAATCCTCTTTACTAGCTTCAGCTTTCTGAAGACAAAAGTTGCTCATCACATGGCTGTTACCCAAACACCTTTTCTGTAAAATAACCAGTGATTTTCACCTCTAGTGAGGCTGATAAAGCATTTCAAACCCATCTTTACAGAATATGCTCATTAAACAAAATGGACATGCAATCATTCTCTTCTAAAACATGTGAAGTATTTCTCTAGAGCCTTATTTAGTCCTCTTTTTCACTCTGAAAATAATTAGATCCTCAGAGTGAAGTGCCATACAACTTTGGTCAAGGCAGCAGAATGACTCCTTTTCTGGTTGTTGCGTGGTCCCTGTGGCAGCTCGTGGATTCATAGCGGGAGGTGATGAATGAGACATTACACCAAATGTCCTCCAGAGGCAGCTTAAAAACTCTTCTCCCTGAACCAATGCAGCCAGCTCCATTTAGACCATTCACTATCAAAGATTTGATTAAAAGAGTGTATCCAACAGGAACTCATCAACTTGTGCCACTAAACAAGAATTAGAAGCCTTTGAAAGAAATGCCTACTCTGAACCCAGGCCAAAGTCAGTAAATTCGCTTTACTTTCAACAGACTCAAACAATCACATCCCGCACCAGCCAGGAGAACCACCCCTGCATCCTGAAGAGCTGTACTTTCCTTCTCCAAATTTCTGTCCGGGATGACAACTGCCATCTTGTAAGACAGGGAAGGCCGGGAACTCCTTTGCGTGTAAAACATATGTTTTGCATTTTGCAGGTGTCATTTGAGCCCAACAGGATAATTATCTCCCAACAGGATAATTCCTTTCCTTCTCTGTGTGAGTTGGCAGGGAGAACAGGGACAGATGGTATTATTCCCCACATAAAAGGGGAAATTTAGGCACAGAGGAGAAAAGATAAATATTTATTAATTTGAATGTCCTGTTTGAAGAAGTAGGGTCTGAATTTCCAGAAATCTTTGTGCTATTTAGAAATATGTGTTCCAAATAAGACAAATTGCAGAGACACCAGCTGCGGTTGCTATTTCTCTCTGTTTTTCTAAACCAGAGCTCCCAAGTCAGACAACTGGAAAATGGGTAAAAAAAAAAAAAACAAACCCAAAGGCTGCCTGTGAAAACTTTGGCTTACCTGATCTCTCCAGGACTACTCAAAGCCTCAGTGGGTAAATTAGAACTAGGCTCCAGTTTCTGGCGCAATGTTCTCTGCATATGGTGACACCTCTCCCTTTAGTACCCTGCCTGATCCTCAGCTCAGTGTCTGTGTTCTAAAACAAATTAAGCTCCTGATTCATTCCCAAACCAGCTCTACACTAGGCAGCATACAAGGGAGTCCTGAGGTTAAAGATCACAAAGACCATGCACAATGCAATTTCTAAAACTGTAATTTTCTCCACAACTTCTCTAAGTTTTGAAAAAAAATTTCTTACTATACTAGAAACAACCCCAACCAAACAAAAATACAGTAGCTATTTAATACAAATGAGTCGCAGGCTTTGAAATCTGGGCTTTTCATCTTTTGCTTGTTCGTTGGAGCAAACTGAAGAAAATCCCATAATTTCATCATATTGATGAATATCTTTCCCAGCCAAAACATTCTGATTCACTGTTGCTTGAGCTAATGAACTTTCAGTAATGCATTGTCATCCTCCTTGACCAGCCCTAAGGAGGGAGAGAGATGTTCTGAGACCAAGTTATGTACAAGTCTTCTACCAGAAAGAAATTAACTTTGGAAACTCTGTTTTCTTCCCAAGGAAAGGCAAAATACAGACACTATGAAGTCGTCCTCAATTCAGTGCTTCCCAGCTCTGGCTCTTGCTCCCTTTTTATTGGGCAGTTCCTTTGCACCAGCTGAGCTTTGATGCTGAGATTGACAGGTAAATGCACTTTGGGATGCAAATGGTAAATTCTGCATCCAAGTGAAGTGTACCTGGCCATATGCTCCCCCATAGAAAGTCTTGCTTAACTTTATTTTATTTTCAGGGAAATGTACCTGGCAAGCTTTAATAAATAACTAGTCTATTAAAAAAATATGAGCAGTGATAAGAAAAGGTATATCTCCATTGTATTCTTTTCCATATTTCTATTTTTTGCTCTAAAACAAGCAAAATAAACAAAAACCTCCAAACCTAAAGCAAAATGACAATATTTTTTTTTTAGGTAATCAGGATAGCATATTTTAAATTGACCTGCATCTTAAAAAATGGGTAAAGTATGTCATCAGAAATTAAATTAAAATATTCAGTCTGTGGTAGATGCTTAAAAGGAGAATTTAATTTCAAATGTTTAAATTCTAGAAAAGTTATACAACTGAAAAAGGATTAGTAGTGAGAAGTATTGAATAGTTTTAAAATAAAGCTGGATCTGGAAGTAAAAATTCTATTTCACTACTTTTGTTTCAAAAGTAAAGCACATACCAGTTTATGAAAATTATTCATAAATTCATGCTATATTTTGATCTTTTGTCAACAAGAAAAAAAAATAACTTTACAATGCAATTGAGGAGCATTTCTTAACACTTATTGAATTTTTTTTTACTCTCTTGACGTGACATTTTGATGAGTGATTTGCCTAAATTTGAAAGTCAAAAAAAGAAGGTAGGAGACAGTTTACCTTTCCATTTCAGGAATGAAAATTTAGAAGTTTTTTTTCAAGTCAGATCTTCAGGAATTATTCATTTGCCAAATTGAAAAAAAATAATTCATACACTTCTAAATAAGTGTCATGTCTGATCATTCCCTCATTTGTCCACTTTCTTTTAAAAATCTGGAAGTGAACAGATACATACTTTGGCCCTGATCCAATCAGAACATAATTACATATGTAATACATAAATAATTACATCTTTATTCACAAAGTACCTACATGGTTTTAGCACATGATTAGGTCCTCTTTGAATTTAAATCTTAAAGTAGATAGGACAAAAAAAGTGCTCCAGATTTTTTTTTTAAAGCTGTGGCCTCCCATTATTATCCTAATAATCAAAACACTTCCAGCAAATGGACACTTAGTAAGAGACTTGATTTTCAGGATAGCTGATGAACCTGTGACAACTTGGCATGGCACTGATTTAATTCCTATTGAGCCAAAAAGAAGGAGCTTGAGCCCATGATGTTATTAGGCAGAGGCTGCTGCACTAAAGGAACAACTGTTCTTGTAAAGGTTTCTGTCCCTCTGGAATCTCACTTAAAGGAATGGCTTCATGTAATTTTATTCTACTGAAGAGGGAAAGAGAATAAAAACCCAAAGAACCCAAACTAAACCAAGTCCTTTTATTAATATGGGAGCTTGTACCTTTGGAAGATCTTTTGTCACAGTGTAGAGATCAGCCATTTTTAACTGGCTGCTGTTAGCCCCATTTGGTCAACAGGACCAAATAATCA
Source organism: Platysteira castanea (assembly GCA_013397175.1). Lineage (NCBI taxonomy): Eukaryota > Metazoa > Chordata > Aves > Passeriformes > Platysteira > Platysteira castanea. The sequence continues at coordinate 1,803,542 of VYXC01002457.1, read as the reverse complement.
AAATGATCCCACCAAAATAAATCACATAAAAATCAAATCTTTCACCAAAATGCTGATGTATTCAGAAGCAAACTGCTGGAGTGGATGAGAACAGAAACATCAGGGGTTAACAATATATAGGGAAGCACATGTATCCTTCACAGAGTTGAGGCAGTGTTAGAGCAATGAATAAAATCCCACATGAGAAGAGGCAATTGACCTGCTGTGTCAATGTATTCATTAGACCTACAGTCCCTGGAAAAGCTTCTTCCCCAAAGCACCGGATTCAGCTGCTGCTTGCTGCTTCAGGGAATTCTGGCTGCCTATTTAAATTTTATCAATCAACAATTAATTAGCAGTTTCTTACAGAAAACACCTGATAAACAAACATAAAATAAACTCATACAGAATTCCCTAATGATGGCCTCCTCTTCAAAACACACTTGAAAAGAAAAGCTAGTATAAGATCTTTTAAAAAAAGGAAACCAAAGGAACACTCTCTAGTTTCAAGTGATTTATCCAGAGTGGAAGACGGATGGTCTTTGCACCTTTGCCACTTGTTGGTTTATACTTGGCAAACACAAGGACCTGCAGAAAGACAAAGAGAGCTCTAGAACTGACCACATTCCCTCCCTGCATAGGTTTGTAAAAACCCTTTCAAACCTCAGGGCTAGGAGTAGAGCAGAGGAAAACTGGGTCGTATAAGGGAAGACTAAAAGGCATTTTTGTGTGAACTGCTTTAATGGCTACTTGAAAGGTAAATGTAAAATGCTTATTAAGGTTATTTATTAATCATGTCTCATTCAATTTCACCCCTCGGTCTTGCCTGAGTTTTAGGGGAAATTAAGTTCTTCGAGATATAAGAAAAGCACAATACTACTGATTTCTTCCTCTGTTGTTCTCATACATGACCTGTAACCTACAAAATGTTCTCACCTTGCCAAAGAACACATCAGCAATAAGAAACATAAAGATTGTAGAAAAAAACAGTGAAAAAAAAAAAAGCTGTAAGTTTTATCTCTTCAAGGCAAAGGAGACTGTCCACAACCTCAACTGCATGACCCTTCATTTCTGATGCCGTGATAAAGTTGCAGGATGCCAAATTTGCTGGAAAGTTAAAAAGGAATGTTGGGATCAAGTATGGTATTCTACAATAAAAAAGTGGAGCAATAAGGCAAGGTATAAGAACTGTAAGCAGTCCTCATCATTCTATTTTCTGAGCAAACATGGAAGTTTGGACAACTCATTCTCTCTGTTGAAAACTCCCTTTTCAAGGAGAAGGCATGGAGGTGATCTAATTCAATCATACATTTGTTGTTGTTGCCTAGCTGGAGTGAGAGCTGGGAGACAGCTCCAGCTCTGTATTCAGGAGAGGTGGGCTGGACTGCCACACTAGTGGCTTCGAGGTCAGATTTTGAAAAGCCTTTCAGAGGATCATTTTTTCTATGATATATGTGCATCATCCTGCAGGCTTTCTTTGCACACAGCAGCCATTGCCCATGTGGATGCAAACAAGTCTCTGTTGATACTAATGTGTGCTCGTGGCCTTGTGCAGATCCAGCAGTTTCTTGGTGATGTGAGCTTATTGGTTTCTCCAGACACAACAGACTCTGCAGCTTAGCACACTGGGGAGATTTTCACCACTTTTTCAGTATGCACTTTTCCCCTCTTTGGCCAGCTGTTTTCCAATGCCTCTTCCTTCATCCAGACTTACAGTCATGCACAGGAAAAGGGACTTCTAGAAGATCCCTTTCTACTACTGTGTGCTTGCTGGAGATGGCTTTAGCCTCCTCAGATTATCTTCCCTATAAACACAAAAGTACAACATGTGCAGGACTCAAGGGCGATGTTTGGGGACAGCATGCTGTGCTGCAGGTGTGCTCTGGCCCAGCTGGGAGCAAATCCCAGCAAAGAACCAGGCTGCTGCTGGAGGCAGAGGAAGCTCCTGGCAGTCACAACAGCTATCACTCAAAGTCAGAGGAGAGCAGGATCCTGCCAGGCCTAGAGGAACATGATATCTCTTATCTTATGTACACACCGATGCTGCTGAAGTGCTCCTTTTACTGAAAGCTGAGTGTCCCAGCCTGGCATAGTGCTGGCCTAAAGCTGGGAGACCTGACCAAACCCACAACAATTAGAAATCTCACGCAGACAAGTCACTGGGGTTTATATCACGAATTGGAAGTCAGCTGCTGCTTTGAAGAATGGTTTTAGACTGCCATGTATGCCTGTATGTTTTATCAGCTTAGCCCAGTGTTGCTATATTTGTCATTTCTTCCTTTTGGAAGGAAAGGCTTTTGAAAGGCAGCACAGCTGTGAGTGCTCTGGAGGGTCTAGCCATGCCAACAGCAAGAGGGGAGTTTCAGAATAGGAGCTTTAAAATCCTCCTGCCACAGTAGAGTGAGGAATGATTTGATTTGCTCTGGTGGATGATCAGGCTGTACATACAAATTCGTTCTCTGCATTCCAGGTGTCTAGGGAGATTAGTAATTCACTCGAGTGTGTCTCTGGTGGGTGAAGAGCACATCTGAATTCCTTGCTATGTTTCCTAACTGCACAGTTGGGAACGCAGTCAGAAATATTAAGCAAAACCTTCCGAATGATAGTGGCAGGAATTTTGTCAATCCTGATTCGCATGATGTGATGTTGAAACCTTAAAACACGCAAGTCTTGGGTTTATATTCCACACCAGTGCCTGGAACAAGGCAAAAGGGGAATTTAAGGCACATGAAAAACAGATTGTCATCCTAGACAGACACCATGCAGTTAGGAAATTAACTCCTTGGATACCTCCCTGACTAAGGCTCTCCAGTTGCCTAGACCTACTCTCCAAACTGTCCCCAGTCAGACCACCTCACAGCCTACCCCTAAGGACAGCTAATGCCTCACCCTCTAAGTTTCCTGTGGGATCAGATCTAGACCAGACCCAGAAGGTGTTGCCAGACCGCACCTCACATACAGCTGTCATATCAGGCTCCTCTGAATCTGTAGTAACATATTTGCTGCAAGATAATGTGGCTGAGTAGCTACATATCATTTGCCTTAAGGGGGGATATGGAGAGCCTTCCTCTTGGAACAGTTTATACAAGAACCTGTCTCATATATTTCCTTTGTGGTGTAGCTCTATTGCTTCACTTCCCAATTGTTAATTTCCAGAATCTAGTCCCCTCTTGCATGTTGTCATGCTGGCCCCAGTGGACCTTACATTTTCTGCACTGCTGGTGACCCCAGTGGAAAGGGAAGGAGAACCCGTAGAGGACAGCCTGCTGACCAATACACTGTACTGCAGGGTGAAAAACTGGGTCTGAACTGTCTCAACATGAAGTGCAATTGAACCTCCATTATCCATACAGTGGCTATGTATTGTACAACTGAGGCAGCAGTAGTGTAAGTCTTGGTGCTTAGTTTTTATGATCATCACATTCAATGGGGGATGGATGCTCTGCTCATATCCTGAGACAACAGTCTTTTCCTGTGTATTTTGCAGGGAACCACAGTATTTTTTCCAGGACTGTGTATTTCATCTAGATCCTTCAATGAATTTTGCTTTTGTTTTTTTGTGTTTGTCTGCAAAAAACAGCCCCAGCCATGAAATGCACTGAGTGAAATGGTGGATAAACACCATAATTTTAAAAGGTTGCCCTGCTAGTAAAATTGCACTCTATGAATACAAAATGCCTGAACACAAAGTTATCTTCATTCACTTTCTAGTAATCAGAAGTACAAGTTAGTTGGGCTTTTAAATAGCAATAGCTCTCAAATCTGTATGGCAACAATTCTGAGAACAGTCATCTCTTGTACCAACTGAGAAACAGCATTTCCCCTCAGAGCCAATACTGGTATCAGTACACAAAATCTTTTCCAGGAACCCCTGGTAGAAGCTATATTGATAATCTTTCCTGGATTTGGAAAATCTGCTCCATGCAACGAGACGACATTGTAAAGAAATAAAAAACAAACTCACTTATAAGTTTCTCTCACTTTCTTGTCCGACCAAATGTTTATGGCATGCATGGAACCTTTGATTTTTACCTGGTAATTATACAATGTTCTTAAAACACTGATAGTTGACTGTTCTAACCAGAAATTCACTTTCAGGGAAGAAGCTCACCAGCTAAGTGGCTGGTGAATCAGACACTTTCCTTCCAAGCTCCAGTCTTAGCATCTGAAGCAGTGACCGTGCTACTATCAGCACTTTGGTTGTAGAGCTTAACTACATGCACTTGGATTGCAGTTCTCTCCACTCTGGACCCTGCCCTGCTACAAGTTCTGTGTGAACTGATGCTTCAATCCCTACTGAGTCTTGCTGAGATCATGATGGCGGCTGAGGATGAGAGATGACCAAGCTTCCTTGTTTTGATATTTTATTAATAAAATTGTTATTGGATGAATATCGATGAATTTTAATAGCCATCAGTGAATATTAATGGATATCCATTTAATTAATGAATAGGGATTTTTTTTTTCAACTAGGGCTAATAAAATTTTTCAGACTCTTTTTTTTTTGCAAGAAGGAAAAAATACAAAGTATGAGGATGTTTTTTGCAATTTGAAATGTACCCAAACATGCCTAGAAAGATTAACATTTGGAGGAGCGACTTCCTTTTGTGTTGGTTTCTTTACAAGCAAACCCTCAAATCCATACTAACAAATGGTTGTTTTCAGAAGTCCCTTTGAAGAAAAAGATACTGTCAATAATCTATGCTCTACAATTGAATATCTGATTATCTATACACATATACATAATATTTTCACTTGTCTTTTGCTAATTTAAATAGGAGCAATCAAAAGACTTCCAAAGGTTCTTAGTTTCACTGTATTTTAGGTTGAATTTATGAATAAATGAAATTTGGTAAAGAATTCAGAGAAGTGCCCACTCATTATTAACTTTTTTGCATTTATAGCTGTATGAGAATCTCACTTTCAATTTTATTTCATGATGGAAAAATCCTTTTCTTTTTCACAATCTTCCTATGACTTTATGGAAATCAGTATTTTAAAATACAATATTCTTTCCCAGTTCCCATTGAGAAAGTAACAAAAGAAATACACATTGTTCACTGGTCCCTGTGAAGTCTAGATTTGTCTTTCCTTTTATTGAGACATATTTTAGATTTCTTATGGGTTTCAGGAAAGCCAGTGCATCATCTTGTTTCACAGGCAGTTTTCATAGAGCTCTTTTTTATTCTCATCCCATGATTTCTGACTGATGTGGCTATACACATCTTCTGCTGCTCAGACCCCCTGAGGAGCTCTTTGTATTGATGTATTTTATAAGCCTATTATATTATATTAGCCTCTAGGCATTTGAAGTAATTAAAGGAAAAGACTGCTGTTGGAGCAACTCTTTTGGGGTATAGTGACCGTGAGCAGCTTGGCAGAGATGCTGCTGCACCTTTATCAGGTTCTAAACACTCACGGCCACGGAAGTCATACTTTTCCTACTGTGGCAAAGCAAGGCACTACGTAAAGAAAAACTTATAAAGGAGGTTGTGAAGGTTAAACCAGCAAGAAATGAGTTTCTGTTTTCAGAAAGAATGGATCAGGATGATGATAAAGGGAACTTTGAGCATGGTGACCTATGAAACAAACCCCTAAAAAAGAAGAAATAAGCACCTAAAGGGACATGTAAGTGAGCACTCATTCATTCCACACCATGAGGTCTTTGAACTTTGACATCTCACTGCCATTTGGAGTCTTCTTTCTGAAAGATTTCTTGTAGTAAAACCCTTGTCTGGAGGACAATCATGTTTTCAAGGTGGATAATGATCATGAACACAGAAAAATTCTTTACAGTAATGTAGAACAATAAACTATTAATGATCTCATTATTTTTTTGCTGTGTGGGGTTTTTGCTATATCTGTTATGGTTCCACCCCACTCCCCCTCCCAAGAAAACTTTAATTTGTCCATAGAGTAGAAAGACATCCCCAAGTTACAGATAAACAGATGCAAAAACTAGTTCTGGTAGGATGTCAAGAGATTTATATACACCTAAAAGCTCTGAAACTTCTTCAGGAATTTATTATTAAAACTAGTCACAAAGTGGGCTTTTTCCCCTGCAAAGTTTTGTCAAAAATGTGAAATTCAATCATGGCTTTGACTTCATTAATGCTACATGAGGTGCTCAGTGTTCTTCTCACCTGAGCAGAGATTAAGAAGGTCCAAACAGCTACATATGATGGAGACTTTGAATTAAAAAAGCAGATTAGCCCTTAGAAAGTCTGTTAGTAGCCTGTATCAAGAAAATATGATTCATTTCATCTGAATGAACTTCACATGTTAGTTAATGAAAGTATTCATTAGTGGGTTGTTACAGAAACACCAGCTTTGTGTCTGCAATATGAATTTTTCACTTGGAGTTCTCTATATTAAGCGCACAAAGCATACCTAGTTTTTATAGTGGCCTATCTGTGCAGAATTTAGGCATTAATATTTGAAAAGTGATCCTGTATCCTGTTCAAGGCAGGAAATGGATTTTATATATTTATCTATATGCTGCTGAAAAGGCTCAGTTTGTTACAGCTAAGGAAAGAATCCTTCTGTCAGTAACTGTGTAAGGGCCAGCTACAATAAATTGCTGCCAGCAGGCTTCAGTGTAAGGCCCAAATTGAGCATCCAAGGCTTGTCGTGATTTGAATGAGTCTCTGATTTGTAGGATACAATAAACTGACTGGAGTCTTTCAACCACAGTACTTGTGAAAGTATTCTGTTTACTTTCCTGCCAGTTTTACAGATAACAACTCATTAAATTACCTGATTTAAAAAAAAAAAAAAAAGAGAGAGAAAAGAAAAGCCATTTATTTTCTTTGCATACATTTAAATGGAGCAAGGACTTTTGTTGCTTTGGTCCACGATGTTCTGTGCAGGGGAAAAAAGTTGTCATGCTTTTACATTTTCCCCATAATTTCCTAGAACCTGATTATCATTTGCTGGTCAGTGACTCTTAACACCCTTATCTGTATCATTAAGAGATGGTTGTCAGCTTCTTTGATAAATGGCAGCAAGTTTTATGATAAATCTTTAAAATGGCTTTGGTTGACAAATCTAATAAAGCCCAAAAGGAAAAAAGTATTTCTTCTAGCTGTAGGCAACCAGCCATAAACATGTAAGATGAAGAAGAAACAAAAATGTTCATTCTTTTCCAGTGAGCTCAATCTCAACTTCATCCTTGATATCCAAATCTTTAGAAATATAACATCTTGCCTTACAAGTGGATAGAACAGAAGGTCAACCAATTACTGAGTTTCACTTCTTAGTCTAAAGTCGTAGAACATGTAAGTGGGTTTTTTTCAGATTTATCTTCCATCTTTTCAGCCAAATTCTGTACACTGGATATGAAGGTTCTACCTGAAATAAAGCAAACAATGAGTTGTAAGCAATATGATCAATAAAAATTCAGTGTTTGAAGGTTAAGGATCTCTAAAAGACAACAAATATCGCTAGAACACACACACAAAAAAAATAGGTAAATTCTACAAGTAAAAATATGTAGTGAGTTTTTAAATAATCTGGAATGGAAACATATGCTCCTATATGTTTACTAATGCCTTTATTTATCACATAACCCATAGACATGGGTATATCATACCATGTGTCAAAATACATGGATGGGAAACCCCAAACTGAGCTTCCTGCCAACAGATGCTGCAGTGAGAAGAGCATAAGTGACACTTGGAAAAGATCTTTAAGCTCAGAAGAAAACATGCAGCTTTCAGATGCTGAAGCTGGCACCAAAAGTCTTAAGAGTTTGTCCTTGCTAGTAACCTCGTGCACAGATGATGATCTTGCTCAGGGTCTTCTTTAATTCAGACAGAGATGAAATAGATTACAATGCAGATGGTGGGATCAGCGAAACTGCTAAAGCTGAATTAAGCTCTTGGAATAAAGTTTTCTACAGTATCTCTGGAAATATGTCACTGTTTAAGCCTAGATGGAAATTAGGCACCACACAGCAGCTCACTCAACCCTCTTCTCCCCAGCCAACCTGATGGAAGAGTGAGGAGAATGAAAATAAAACATGTAGGTCAAGATCAGAACAATTTAATAGGGAAAGCAAAAGCCATACATGCAAGCAATGAAAAACAAGGAATTAATTCACTGCTTCTCAGGGGCCTGCAGGTGTTCAGCCATCCCCAGGAGAGCAGGGCCCCATCACATGTAGCGGTGACCTGTGATGACAAACACCATCACTCCAAATGTCCCTCAGTTCCTCCTCCTTCCCCCCACTCTGTATACTGAGCATGATGCCATATGGTCTGGAATATGGCTTTGGTCAGTTGGGGTCACCTGTCCTGGCTGTGCCTCCTCCCAGCCTCCCACTCACCCCCAGCCCCCTCGCCAGCACGGCAGAATGAAAAGCAGAAAAGGCCTTGGCTCTTTATAAACTCTGCTCAGCAATAATAAAATCATCTCTGTGTTATCACCGCGGTGTCCAGCACAAATTCAAAACACAGCCCCATGCCTGTGAAGAAAGTTAACTCTACCCCAGCCAAAACCAGCAAAAAATGGTAAACAGAGGTTTGAGGTCTTGTCAAAATGGAAAAATTCTCTCACTCCATTTGAGGAGTGAGATTCATCCTGCACAAAATGTTATCTAAACTGATTAACAGTAAGAAAAGCATCTGACTCAGTAGATGAAATAAGTTTCTGATCAGCTATTTACAGCTTGCAAGCAGAAGCAGGCAGACATTCTTATCTGTAATTGCTTTTTTATTGAATTTCCATATTGGCTGTAATCTGTATATACATACCCATAACCCACTGAAATGAAAGCTTAGACTTCATGACTTACTTTAACAACAGTGTAATCAGGAAGTGACAGAGAGGAAAACACAAGAGCATGACAAAGTAGAACAAAAAAAAGAGACAATAAACCTTCAAATACTTCTTCTCACAAACAAAATTATTTAGGATTTCCTTATGGACTAACTGTAACACACAGACGCACTCCAGTTTACAACAGGAACCTGCAGTTAACTTGCATTTTTTTCCTCTGCCATAGAAGTATGAGACTGGAACACCTGCTGAGCTATCAAAATCCTCAACATGTAAAAAGAGTTCATTCATGACATACTCCCTTATTATACAAAAGAGTAATGCTATTTGTAAGCTCCTTCCAGCCCAGTTTATCACTAAGAACTCAAACCAGAACCAAGGCTCCACCATGCTAAAATAAAACTACAGCAGAGAAAACCAATCTAAATCACATCATCCTACTCTGCACTGCACAAAGATCCTCTTTGATTCAAAGACATATAGTTATTCCTCTCTCTCTTAATTAGGATACAGACTTATTGCAGAATGGAAACTTGAGACAGGAAGGAAAATAGGTAGGAAATAAAAAGACCATTCAGAAATATACAGTTCCGTAGTTTCCAGAATTTATTAGTATTTTCATTACTTTCTTGTTCCAATCCTCCATGAATCTCTAGATTATTTCTTTCGAAGCAGATGGCTATAAAAATTCAGGCAGCACAGGAAAGCGTAACCTTCCACTCACTGCTCTTTTCTTATTTTCCATGCCTTCTCTTGACACTTAGGGATCTATCATGGGGATATTGTTGAGGCAGCTATGGGTATAAAATGCACTGTCTTGCTTTAGAAATAAGAAGTTCAGGCCTCCCACATTTTAACAACTTATTTCCCTGTGCAAATTTGAATTAATTTATTGTCTCATGGGTCAGAACTAGATGTTACATTTCTGCCGTACCCATTTCCTCCTACAGGAGTTGTTCACAAGGCCTTATTGCCAAGGGAGGCACTTGTGCTGCTGACAGCACCATTGCATTGCAATTTGCATTGCAACGTGCCTTATCCCAATAATTTCAGTGACCTTACATCTATTTTCCATATCACTCAGTTTACTTTAACTTTGCAAATCATAGTAGTGATCACACATAGGTACTCTGTCATCAGCATTTTTTAAACTGGCATTTAAAAAAATTCATAATTTCTCTGTGGAAGACGTCAGATGTGCTAGAATAAATAGCAGAATAGTATAGCAGTAAATACTACATTTTTTAATACAGCCTGCACATACAGGATATACATGCACATAATAAATTTATACACATATGTAATTGCACATGTGCAACTGTGTGCCTGTCCCTTTTGAAAGCTGGTCTGTAGCTTGAGAATAAAGTGCTCAGAAGGGAAATATGTGGGCACCTTGTCCTTTGCTATGGAATTCAGGATTTAAAATGTTTTTGAAAGTCTAGTGCAAAATGTGAACAAAATCCATCCCAACCTGATCTCTGAGTAAAAAACTTCTGTTACAGACACTAAAGCAGGTAAAAATGCATCTAGAGCCAAAGAATCTAAACTAATGCTGAATCAAATTCAATATAGAAAGTCTTTGTTGGTATCTTGCTCTACCTTTTTGTTTCTTGCTCTATTTCCTGAATGGTAACAATCTCTTTTAAAAACTAGAGCAGCAGGATGGAGCAGCATGGGGCAGCTGCTGTGTTGTATCAGGCCCTGTTTTGGAGCATTTTTAATAGCTCATATAACGTTTCTCACAGCAATTGCCACTGCTGCTCTAAGATCTACTTGATGTTTCACAGAGTATCTTGATTATACAAGTATAGTCTAAGCACACTTGTGTTTGTGGGTCTGATCTCCATGTGTCTAATCACAGTCTATACTCCTTGCATTCTTGATTGGCAATCAACTTCGTTAAAGCAAAATTTGAGAAATTACAGGAAGTCTAGTTGCTGGATGAAGGAGAAGAGATACAAACCCACTGTGAATACCTGATGAATGGGAGAGCCTGTGGGACAAGACAGACATGCAAAGAAATAATTTACCCTCCACAGGGAGTAATGAAGAGGAAAGTAATTCTGAGGCCAAAAACAAGATCAAGAAACAGAAAGGAGGATATTTTTGAAGACATCAAAGCAGAAGTTAAAATATCCATGGTTCATTAATATTTGGAGCATAATGTTCTTTGAAAGGTAAAACAAAAACTTTGGTTAACACGTCTAATTACTGCAGAATATTTGAAGTCAGAGACCTTCCATTAGTCTGTAATAGACAGCCCTTAACAAAGCTGATCTATAATCTAATGAGTCTCATGTGTGAGCAGCCATAATCATGGTGGATAATAATAACAAAGCTATACATAATAGCAATGTAAGGGCAAGTAGTGCTGCACTGAAGAGTGCCCAAGAGCCAATGCCTTTTTGAAGACTGCAAACACTCCAGCAAATAAAATTTCAATGTTTTATCAGGAGCAACATGCTTCTATTAGGATCAAGATGAGCTGTGATGAAAAATAACAATTTTGAAAGGATCCCACAGCCTTGCTGTAAAATATGCACTTTGTTTTAACAGCTAGAGGAAAAGATAAAATCAAATTACTCATTGCCCCACCTAAAGAGAATCAGCAAATTCATTCATATTAAACCCACCCCAAGAATGTCTGTGACTTTTAAAACGAGCACACATTGCTCCAAAAGCATTGTAGGTGGATTGATGATGCAAGCAGACACCATCACTCCACCCTCCACCCCTGCCAGGCCCAACTTCCCCTCAGCAGCAAGACAGAAACCTTCCAGAGGGGCTTCTGAGCTTCCAGAGAATAAAGAGGCTTTCCGTTCTTGGGTATTAGTGTCAGTTTGCAGCACCTGAAAGCTCCTTCCATGGAAATGCAGTCTAAAGCTGAAAAGGAGACACTGTGGCTTCCTGCTCCAGTAATACCATGGGCTGCTGGTTTGCATGAAACTTCTCTTGTCACGAAGTGGCCACCAAGGGTTTTAGATACGTTGAGAGGTCAAATCTGAACCAAAGCATACTGAATTTTTACATAGTTGTTTTAAAAAATGCATTGCAAACTGCCATTTTTTTCTGTGCATATCAGCCAGTGAGTCACAGCCTGTATTTTCACCTCATTTTATTGATTTTTCCAAAGATAGACCAGAACAAATTGATATAATGCAAAAATTGTTCAACTGTATCTTTTATATTAAAACAAAGCAAATACTTCTGAGATATAAAATCAATTAAAAATTAATAAACCAGCATGTAAGGAACAAACTGGTAATAAAAGATTTGTTCTTAGTTAATGCATATATAAACTTGTGAATCAACAGAATAAAATAATAAAATCCCCTGACCCCTGAAATAAAATACTTCCTCCTCTGCAATAAATGTTCAGGCATTTGCATGTCATTAAACGAGTCGTTTAGAAAACAGCAAAGAGAACAAGCAGGAAGAAAAATGCAGTCTAGATAAAACTGTACCTCAGCAGAGAAATACCCCACAGTCAACTTTCAGATAATACTGTATACATTATATTTCAGATAATATATCAGAGAATCATAGAATTGTAGAATGGTTTGGGTTGGAAGGGACCCTAAAGATATCTAGTTCCAGCCCCCCTGACGTGAGCAGGGACACCTTCAAGTAGACCAGGTTTCTCAAAGCCCCAGCGAGCCTGGACTTGAACATTTCCAGGGATGGGACATCCACAACTTTTCTGGGCAACCTGTTCCAGTGCCTCACCACAGTAAGAAGTATCCAACACAGTAATTGTTATGTGAAGACATGGTAGCAAAAAAAGCTGCTAAGTTAAAAGAAGCAAATCCCTGATTGCACCAGTTTAGAGCTGATATTCTTTTTAATTTCTCTAATTTGAGATTTGTTCCTTTATGATCAAAGTCACTGTTTGTATTAGGGAGCAAGATGTGTCCCTTCATTGATTAAAGTTTGTCAAGGGAATAAGCAGAGGGCAGTAGCCCTGAAAAATTGTGTTCTTTGTAATTTAAACAGAAGCTTGAGAAATCCCTCTTTTTTCCCACTGTATTTTATGAGACTGTTCAGATTTACAGCTCTTTGATGATCTGACCCTGAGAGCCAAAAGGAAATAGTTGAATATTGAAAAATGGAAGAATGCAAGTAAATATTGTAGTGTCTTGCAGCACAGTTCCACCCCTTTCAATGATAAAATCTATTGATAAAATGTGACCAGATCTGCAGAAACAGAACCTGCACATGGTCCTTAGGTCAGTGCCATCAAACCTGCACAGAGTTAGTAGGGTCAGCTGGCAGCAGGATGCTCACACAAGAGAGATAGGAGAGGATTAGAACACCATAACAGCATATGACAAATGCAAGCTGAAAATGTTTATTTAAAGTTAATGCAACATAAGAAAAAAGGCATTTCAAAGACATGCCTTCACGTTGGCTCACCTGCTTTTTTTTGGTCATCAAACTGATCACACAATAACATTAGCAACATGATGCTATCATGGCACAGGGTCTCCTAACAAAATGAAATGAACAGAATATAAAATGTACATAAACATAAATACTTTGGAGTTTTTTTCTAAATGAAATGAGAAAGTCTTTATTTGAGGAGTGGCATTAGTATTCAACTAGCATTTTAATCTGATATTTTAAAACTGCCAAGGTAATGTTGTCAGACATGTCAAAGTTAATTGAAAGCAAATACCTTACAAAGTTGTTCTAAACAGTTCCAGAGTTCCTTCTCAAAGTGGTGAGCTGCTTCCTGGCCTGTGCTGTGAGTGGAAATCCATACTAGAAGCTGCAGACTAGGTTGCTTACTTGGAAAAGCACATCAGGATTAGTACATTGAATAAGTGGCAACAGGTATGGATTGGCAATGTGAATGATAAGCCAGGTCCTCAGTGTTTATGATTAGAGATACAAGTGGGAGTGAGGGGAGCAGTCTGTAAGGGTTTGTTTCTCATGCTATTGTGTTTAAAAATGCTTCACTTATAAAAGGACAAGTACTAAATAAAACATTATTAATCATCCACTCATTTTAAGTTTTATAGACACATAGTGAAAATGGCTTTCAGAAAACCTAATTTTGAAGGGAAAATTAAAAATAATTATTAAAATACTTAGAGAACCCTTCTAAGGCAACCTTTGTAAACTGTATTTTATATTAGACTAGATGATACAGTTGGAAAAAGGAGAATGCTTTTCTACATTTAAAGAAAATCACATATTATTTGATAGAAGAAACACTTTTTGAGCAAAGAATACACTTTTTTTTTTTTTTGAAAAATTATTCTGAGTTGAAGGGCTGCTGTTATTTAAATTAAGACAGCTTGAGAGAGAAGGATAACTAGCACTCCTGGAGATGGAGTAGATATGGTTTACAGGAAAAAACAAAAGAGAACGTAGCTTTTACACAGTAAGCCCTGTGGGACCACAGGATGTAGCAATTCATATATTAAACTTATACAGAGTTGAACTGCCAAACTTTACATCTCACAGAAAAAGGTCCTTATGCATAATTCCATTACAATACCTTTCATAAAAGTACATCATAACAATACTTACTATATCCCAAGAGAATAAACCCATTGAACAAGATAATATGATCTCACTTGAAATATGTGAAGTCAGCTTTAGTCTGAGGTATAAACAAAGTGAGATTCCCATCCTCATCCAACATGTTAATTTTGGGGCAAAATTCCCTAACTACTGGTTTAAAAGTAATTAGAGGGTAGAGTTTCATGGAGTTGAATGAAAGCAGAGCTCTCAACCACTAACAGTTTTATCTCATTTTTTTTTTTTCAGCTTTTATGAATTCTGAAAACAGTTGCAAAAGTGACTTACTTCATGTATCATTTCTGCTGCAGGAAAGTGTGTATTATATAAACCTGTGACAGATTAGATAAACTTATATTGAAAAAACTGTTCTGCAAGTTATCAAATCCCTTTCTGATCTGCTCTGTGTATTTAATAAATATGGCTAGACAGGAAGACTTTCCAGTCCTTTTAAAGTGTATCCTGCTCCATACATTTCCAACTGCCCAGGAGAGAACCTCTTGTGACATATTTATTATAAAACCTTGAATACTCAATATCATAAATATTTACAGACTTCTTTAACTCATATAGCTGAATAGGATTTGAGACATTTGACATTAAGATCCAGACAGGCAGAATTCAGTGCCAATAGCTGAATGACTCTCAGATCTCATTCTCAAAGGTATTTGGGTCAAAGGAATTAAAAAAAACTACAGACAAGGATGCTTAGAGTAATCCAAATAAAAACAGTAGCAACAACAATGAAATTTAAGGCAACATTATGCTTACTGTATTTCTCCTTTAAAGGATTTCCCCTTCAAAGTATTTCTCCTTCAAAGCATTTGTCCTTCAGTATTTCAGGGTTGAACTACCAAAAATATACCACCAGTTGTCTAGAGGCAGTGGTAGCAACAGATCCCAGCTCCTGCTAATTCCATGTCCTCCACCTCCTGTGCATCTCCACTCCCAAGCAATGTCACTGAAGCTTTTCTGTGTCCTCCCTCCCATGGTGCCTCCAGCTCCATCAAATGCTCCACACCTACTGAGATGAGTAAGGGGCAACAAGGTTAGGACTACTTCAAAGCTAGAGCTACTAAGTGGTCTTGTGCTCCTCTTAGGGACTTATATTTGACAGAACTAAATCATCATTTTCTTCAGTGGTATGATGAACTTGGATCTTGCCTGTCTATCCAGTCACTGGTCCTCATCATAGTTTTTAGAACTGAACATTTTGGAACATTCTATCTACTGTCAATTTTGGTTGAAATTAACTAATTACTTTAAATACTACATAAGGTGGAGAAATGGGCTAACAAACTGAGAAACTGAAATCTTCTTCTCTTAGGGAACTAAAGAGAGAACTTATACAAACTGTGCTCTTATAACTTATACAAAATCATGGAGGCATATGCTCCATCTTTCCTGTTACAATTCACTTCCTCTGATTGTAAGTGCAGCTCCCCATCATCAGCACAGAAGACCTCGAAAAGCTAGAAGCACCCTTTCCTGTGCACCTGACTGGCTCAGGCAGCAACAGTTTTCACATCTTCAGCCCACATAAAATACTTACCCTTCAAAGTCATTTTTGGTTGCTAGGTCAAGGGCAGAGTTTGAGGGCCAGATGGCATTAGTTGTTGTTTATACCTTGCTGATCTTGCAAAGCACTTAATTACTGATCGAATATCTAAGATATAATAAATCCCAAAGTTGACTAAGGGCCAAACACTTCCTAAGTTCAAGGTTCAGATATACAAGATGTCTTACTGGCACAGCAAAGACAGGCCCAGGCCTCTCTGAGCATCCTGTAATGGAGATAATGAAGATAGAATATCAGCTGGAGGCAAAATGTCCAAAGAAAAAGAAAATACGGTGACATTTAAAGATTTGTATAGAGGATGTTTTTCTTAGTATTTTCTTGATTATGCTATTTTTTCTATTTTCTTGAGATAGTAGCATGTCTGGAACATAAAAAAATAAGTGATAAAAGGGGTTTGATGACAGTATTTTGAAGGACAGAATGGAAACTGTAATGGCAGAGGGTTCATTAGAGTACAGTAGCATGGAGAAAGGCTCAGAAGTACTTGTGAGGACAGGAAGGGTGACATGTGAAATGAAATGATAATAAATAAACTGAAGGTGGCTGAAAGTACCTAGACAGAGCTAGGGCCCTGAGGTCTCTGATCACAAAGGTATGACCTCTGAATATCTCCTTTAGTATCAAAAGCATCAATGGGTCAGACTATGTGCCTTGCGCTACTGGTGACAATAGCACGTCACCACCAAATAAGTATTTAACTGCTTAACATCAGGTACAAATTCTTATAATGCACTAAAGAGAATTATTTTTGATAGGAGAAGGGGACTTTTGCTGCCAGAGCAGTTACATCTCTATTGATAGACCTAAGCATTTTAGTGAGAAGCCAGAGTCTGTAAAAGTGTGACTCTGGGCCATGTTCTGCAATTCTTCAGCTGCCTTCAGGATCCCACTACAGCTCAAGCACTGCTTCTTCCTTATGGAATTCCCACAAAGCTGAAATAAATAAAAATATTTTAGTTAAGCCTTTTAGTCTGCTTTTCAGGCTGAAGATTCTAAGAGGTGAATCAGTGCATAAAACTGAGAAGAGAGCAAAGGTATGTATCAAAGTGTAAAACAGCTCAAAGCCTTAAATCAGCTCTGAAAAAAGACAATAAACCTAGATGAGCTTTTTGTGAAAGGGGCTCCACAGACCAGCAAACCCTATGCAAAGAACACTGACTACCTACATCCCAGTTAACCAGAGGTAGCCCTGATTATCATTAATCAAGATCTTGTCAGGAGGTTCTTGTGGGCAACTTGTTTCATTGGAAATTAAGTCTGAAATGGGTCAGATCATAGCTTCAATGTATATAAATTTATAGTGAAGAAAGAGAAGAAGGAGGAGGAAGTACTCTGGGCACCAGAGCAGAGATTCCCCTGCAGTGGGTGGTGAAGATCATGGTGGAGCAGCAGTCCCTCCAGAGCCCAGCCCACGGAGGCCCATGGTGGAGCAGATGTCCACCTGCAGCCGGTGGAGGACTCCACCGTGGAGCAAGCGAATGCGCCAAGGAGGTTGTGATCTCCTGGGAAGCCCACGCTGCAGCAGGCTCCTGGCTGGACCTGTGAAGACATGACTCCATGCTGGAGGAGATTTGTTGGCAGGGCTTGTGACCCTGTGGAAGGGACTGAAGCTGGAGCAGTCTGTTTCTGAAGAACAGGAGCCCATGGGAAGGATCCATGCTGGAGTAGGGGAAGATTGAGAGGAGGAAGCAGTGGCAGAAACTGTCATGGATTGACTCCAGCCTCCATTCCTCATCCCCCTGCAAGGCTGAGAGGAGGCAGTAGAGAATCAGGAATAAAGTAAAGCCTGGGGAGAGGAGAGGGGTGGGGAAAGACATTTCTAATTTTTGGTTTTACTTCTCATTAAACTACTCTGGTTAGATGGTAATAAATCAAACTTAATTCCCCAAGTCAAGTCTGTTTTGCCCATGACTATAACTTGACCATAATCTTGACCCACAAGCCTTTCATTATATTGTCTCTCCCCTGTCCAGCTGAAGAAGGGAGTGATAGAGCAGCTTTGGTGTGCAGGTGGTGTCCAGCCAGGGTCAACCCACCACATTCCTTTCACAAGTTGTAAGAGAAACTACACTAATTTTCTAGGATGCTTGGTAGAAACAAGCATTTAAAATCATGTGAAGAGGGGTCCTATCTGTGATGCTTTGACTTGAACAATCACTGTCAAATCAATTTGTTTGGAAAAATGCTTTATATACCTAGATATATTTCAGTCTGACAGGTCTGACTCATGCAACTCTTACGAGAAATGAGATCCAGTCATGTTGAATTAACTTTAGTAACACACAAAATAATCAATGTAATTCCCAGTTTTATCCTCAGCTTGGTTGTGTTGAGGGTTGAAATACAAAACCTGCAGAAACATTACCTCCACACCTCTCCTGCGTACCGTTCTCTCCCTCTCCATGCTACTGCACACATTTCCCCGAGCAGCTCTAGAGCATGATTCTGCTGCAAAGGGAGATCAGCCTCCAGCAAAGCCACATATGAGCCTCTGCAGCTCTTACAGACCCACACTCATAGACATACCCTGAAGAAAATTTAGGACACATGAGGGAAGACATGCACCATGTTCTCATTAAGCACCTTATCTACCTTTTGTGGAACATAATACGTTACAATCTAATGGCCAGAAAGTCTCTGAGGCCAACACAGACTAGTTTTCCAGTCACACCATGTCCTGGGTATAAACTAAGCAGAGAGGATTCTGTCTATAAACCAAAATCTATTTCTTAGTTTCTCTCTAAAGTATAGAAATGCTACACTGAAAAAGGAATTTTTCACTGTTTGTAGGATATATCCACTTTGTTGCCACTTCAAGGACTGTAATATTTATTTGCATCTAGTCTTTGTACACTTTTAAAAGTTAGGCTGAATGTGTTCTTGTTCATGAGAACAATTCCAAGAAATGTAAAATCTAGATATGTAGCAGCCTTAGAAAAAAAATGTTAGTAGTTAATACAACAGGCAAAGTTAAGATTCGGTTTCAGAGATATCAATTCCTCATCTTGCTAGTGCTGTGCCAGAACTTCATGACTACCCTGTCTGAACAGAGAAAAATACACCTGTGAAGAATGAGCTTAACCTCAAAATCTTGCATGGCACACAGGATGTTTGAGTGGATCGAGCCATAGACTAGGACAATAGTCTAAATTCTGGGAGTGTCAGAGCTGGGTTTGTTAGGAAAAAAAACCTGATCAGCTATCGGATTTCTGTTGGGAACTGACAACTTGCTTCTACCGTTCTTAATATAAGTATTTTATTTAGTAGAACAATACTACTGAATTTAGGCACGCAACTGGAGACCTTGAAAAGATGAGTCTTGATCCTCTGCAAAAAGAATGTCCTTTCAGGGAATACAGACAAAAATTCTGGAGCCAGAGTCACCAACAGTGAGAGAACAGAGATTTCGAGGCTTGGAAATAGAGAGACTTGGAAATATAAAAAGGTGACATACATACATCTGATGAACACAGACCACCATGTTTTCAGAAGATACGCACTTCATATACTCACTTTCTCTACAGCGCTGTTTTCTGTTCAACTACATTTCTGTGTTGTTTAAAAAGGGACTTCAACTTACATGCTAAATACGAGACTCTGGAGACCACTGAGCTGATGGTATGTGCCTGTTACTGAGGGCAAAAGAACAAAGTACACGTTTCAATTATAATGAGATAAATACTAGTTATGCTTATACAGAAAAGGTTAACCTGCATTACTTTTAAAACAAACATGAAAATAAAGTCAGCAAGAGGGTGGGCAATGAATTCAAAATTAACTGGAAGTTTATGAAAGATTTGCTCGTACTCCTGGGAGAACAACAAAATTACGTGCTGGGATATCCTCTAATGCAATGGCAAATCAAAAAAAAAAAAAAAGAGGAAAAAACTGTAGTGCTTAAGATTAAGATTCTACAGGGTTTTTTTCAGAAACATGTGCTTTTGGGGTTCATCCTAAATGTCCAGATATAGCAGTCTTTGGACAATACAACAATGGATTTTTGGCAATTACCTTCCTAGAATATCATAAATTGGGAATAATGTATTTCATGTATATTCTTACCTGTCTTACAAAAATAGAGATGGGGAACTACTTGAAGGAAAGAAACAATTTCATATGTTCTGCAGCCATATCTATTTTAATCATTAATTTCGTAAAGCTTTAATATGAGGACTGACAAAGGGGTTTGAAATACATATTCAGTCTCTAGCAAGGAATAGGCTGCTAACTCTTGCTTTAGATAATACAATGACGTGATTTAAATGCTTAACAATTTCCATTTCCTTCAAGTCAGCTAGAAGAAATACAGTGTATTCAGTCTCACCCTCTGGCTGGTAGGCATTGTCACAGCACTGCAACTTAAAGGTTGCAAATATTTCAAGAAGCTGATTTAGTCCACTCAAAATGTACAGTTGCTTTGAGTATTTTTTTTTTCACTCCTGTGGAAAGTACTGCAATAGATTTTATGGGGAGATAGTAGAGTCTCCATCATAAGAAAACTTTAAAAACAGACTAGATGAATACAATAGAATCATAGAATTCTTCACAGGAAGTGTAACTTCCACTTTAGACCTGGTTTTGCAGGATCTTGACTAACTGAGTTTTGAAGATCTCCAAGGCTGGAGGCTTTGCAACCTCTTTGGGGAAAATGCTCCAGTATTTATTCAATTCCACCTTGAAAAAATTCTTCATTATAGCCTCTGAGAATTTATCTTCTTGTAGATTGTAACTGTTGCCTCTTGTCTTCTTGATGGGCCAGTTGGAGGAAAGTCTAGTTTCATCTTCTCTGTAATACACCTTTAGGTAGTTGGAGAAAAATATCAGCTCCCACTGTAGTCTTCTCTTCTCCAGGCTGAGCAAAACCAGCTCCCCCAGAGCTCCATCTCCAGACCATTGTAGAGGTTTTCTGCTGGACTCTCAAATTTGTCCTTCCGTCTCTTGTAAGTCCCACCTTGCAAGAGACAGATCTGGACACAGCACTCCCAATGTCGTTGCGATGGTTGTGGCCACTGCCAGAGCGGTTGGAGAGCCGCAAGGCCCAAGTACAGCTTTAAACTCGTGGTGGGCCATCTCTGAAGTCTAACATCTCCCTCCAACCTACGAGGAGCTCCCACACTCCTTTGTAGTTCTATGTAGATTGTGGGTCTTTGGTTGGCCCGTTGGCCCTCCACCCCCTTTCTTGTATATATTCTTTAATATGTATGTCTCGTCTTTAATATGCATAATTTCTAGAATGTTCTCTGTTCTTCAGTGCTCCATTGGCCCCCTGCTCCCTTGCCCCTCTCCTCTCCTTCCTGATTGGATTTTGGGTTGTCACTCTGTTCCCCCTCTGCCCCCTGACTCTCACCTGATTGGTTTATGTTGTTCTGCCCACCCATTGTACCACCCCCTGTAAAACCCCTGGACTGTGCAGTGTGTTGGTCTTTCATCCTTGGACCCTCCACTGAATAAACATACTGGAACCCATACGAAAGGCCCCTCTCAACTCCTTTACCCACGGCTGACATCCTGGATTCCTGCCTGCTTGTGTGATCGTGCCTTTCACCACACCAACTGTCGTGAGTGTTTGTGTGTGGGCTCTGCAGCCCTTCCTGGGTGTCTTCTACGGGGAATCGGCACAGATTTCCGGGTTCCCTGCGGACACTCGGGGAGACACAGCACTGGTCCTTCAACCGACACCGCGGGCTGTGCCACAATGTGGCTTTGGAAGTGCCTTCCAGCAGTGAGCCTATTCCTTGGCCTGCTGGTTATGTTCATTGCTTGCAAGGACAAACCACTGACTGCTGTTAAACTTGCTGGCACCGAGGCACCCAGGCCTGGTCCCCATCTGCCCAGTTTGCACCCAGCCTCATTATTCTGTCTAGTATGGAATTATTCACATGTATTTATTAAATGTATATAGTATGGAATAGTCTTTATATAATATTTAGATATATGTGCATAAGCTGATTTGGAGCAAATCTTTTTTTCTGGAGCCTTTTCATGATTTTACTCACTTAACATTGTTGGTCTACTCTTAGGTGCAATACTTAACACAAAAGCAGATAAACTCTCCTTCTTTGTGTATAGAAGTAGGTAAAACTTTTATAGTCTTAATGAATAAAATATTTTCACCTGGTTTTACCCTGAACTTGAATGCTGTTGTACTTTACAGTAGAATAAGAAAAAATATGGGCCATTTATTATATACATGGACCTAACAATGTTTAAGTTTATTTTAAATTCTATCAACCAGTCCTTGAAAATCACTTTTTCTGTTAATAGATCCCCAATTTAACGTTCACTTCCTAAGAGTTCGCAGACCTTTGGAAGATCTCAGAGGGGTTTAAATGCAGTAATCAACAGTAAGTAGCAAAATGACCTGCTCTTACGCAAAGCATAGCTGAGTCACAGCAAGTTTTTATCAGTGGCAGTTCTGTGTTGAAAGTCTTTAAAGTCAGCTTTTCTAAATTCTGCTGGCAGATGATTTTTTTGTTTATATCTAATATGTGATGCACAATACTCAGAGCTGTTTTTAAAAGTATAGCTAGGAAATGAGAATATTATTCTGTGTGTTTCTTTCATGCCTTATTTTTTACCTATAACATGGTTATGGAGAAGTTTCCAAGAGCAGATACTGACACCAGCTCTGAAGATAGAATTTTACTGCTTTGGCACAGATTTTTCAATTTTGATTCCCAAGAACTTGCTATGTTTGGAGACAACTCCTGAAGTAAGGACGACAATGGAGGAGAGAGCCCTTGGAGACATTTCCAAGGGCACTAGGGGAATGATGCCATTGCTGAAGTATCTAAATACTTCATATATTTATCCTGCTAGAGCTGGTAGGCAGACACAAGTTTATCAGGGCCAAAAAAGGGAGTAAGAGAAAGAAGGTTAAGCAGCTTAATGCCTATCTTCCCATCTCCATTGGAACTGTCAAAATGAATTCATTTCTCATGCAAGATACAGAGTTCTAAGAGGAGAATCTGATTTTTTTACCAAGTGTCTCCTTACTCAGGCAAGCACTTGAGAAAGTTTGCAGTTACTTTCTTTCTGTTCCTATCACATCATCCCCAGGGCTGCCAAAGCTTCACATAATATTTGGCATTCAGAACCATACCTGTGATACCAGGTATCTAATTCTACAACTGACAGTGCCTTGTCACCTCCACACAGCTACATTATGGGGTGCAGTGTTGTCCTAGGATGTGTTTTCCACTCTTCGTTTGTATGAAGGAGCGTGATGATGACCCACCAGTTTCACTGGCAACTCAAATCTGTCTCTGATTATTTTCTGCAGCAGATCACCGAAAAATAGGACTGAAAAGAATCAGATATCTTATCTCTCTGCCTAATCCCTGATGGCGGCTGCCAAATAGCTGCAATCTATGATCGAAGTTCACCACTGCACCCCCATATCAGCTGAACCAGGGATCTGCTGCAAGAAATTTTTATCAGCTTTGTGGCCTACACCTTGTTTTACTTTGCCTGGAAAATAGGGTAGGGAATGGGAAGGAGATGTTTAGGAATGGGAAGGAGATGATTATTTTGTCTGGATAACTGGGGCACAGCAAGGACTCCCTGTCATAGGAGACCAGACTGCCCTGCAATGCAAGTTATTTTGGGCTCTATGGGGTCCTCTTCAGATCTTCCAGTGAGAAAGATATGACACATTACAGATAATCTATTCCTCTCCTTCACCCTCCTTACCACCAGAAAAACCTCTCTGATATGAATCCCTAAATCTTGTTTACTCAAAGTTAGTACCATGACATCTGACTTCTTACCTGCAACTAAGTCATCAGAATCTGCTTGCTTTTTTAAGGATCCCTTAGGTCTTCTCTTGGTATTTTTCAGACTGAAGGGATTTCCTTACATCTTCTTAGGCTGTGCTTGTTTGGGGGCTGATCACTCTCACAGCTTATTGTTGATCTCTTTTTTATCCAGCTGCTGCTTGATGATTAAATACAGTTCTTCATAAAGAAGCATCTGTCTTATTTAAAGCCAGAGCCACAGTCCTCATTGCTTCCCATCTGGGTCTGAAATCTGAAAGCTAAATGAACATGGAAAAATGAAAATCCCTTGCTACAGTAACCTTATAGTAAGAGTTACTTAGCAGCCTCTTTTCCTTGTTGCAGACAGATTTGAATCCACTTCTTTCTTAATGAAATTTTCCTTAAGTTAAAATAAGTATTACAAATTTTAGGGGTCATTCAAAATTTAAAAGTGCCTACTCAAATCCATTCACCAAGAAAAAACCCTGCTTTAAAACGTAGTTAACTAACAACCAAAAATTGGAAACCAGGAAATCTTTTGATTTATTTGCACTAAACCAAAAATGGCCATGGCCACATGCCTCTTAATATTTTAATGAAAAATTTAAAAAATCTAGGGTATTCCTAGGCACAAAATTAGGTCTGAAACAAATTTCAAATTTCATTCTTCAAAAATCTAATATGTACATTTTAAAAATAGTATTATATTATTTTAAAGACTTATCATATGAATTATGCGTATTTTCTAGTGACTTGGAAACTAATTTTGTTCATAGCATGTTGTACCCTATGAATCGCAGAATCACAGAATCACAGAATGTCTGGGTTGGAAGAGACTTTCAAGATCATCGAGTCCAACCCATGCCCTAACACCTCAACTAAACCATGGCACCAGGTGCCACATCCAGTCTTTTTTTAAACACATCCAGGGATAGTGACTCCACCACCTCCCCGGGCAGACCACTCCAGTACTTTATCACATTTTCCATGTAAAACTTTTTCCTAATATCCAACCTGTATTTCCCTTGACGCAGCTTGAGACTGTGTCCTCTCATTCTGTCAGTTGCTGTCTGGAGAAAGAGACCAATCCCCACATGACTACAGCTACCCTTCAGGAAGTTGTAGAGAGTGATAAGGTCGCCTCTGAGTCTCCTTTTCTCTAGGCTAAACAACCCCAGTTCCCCATAGGACTTGTGTTCCAAGCCCCTCAGCAGCCTCGTTGCCCTCCTCTGGACACGCTCCAGCATCTCAACATCCTTCCTGAGCTGAGGGGCCCAGAACTGGGCATGAAAAACCCTAATGTCTCCAAATTTCTGATTATTTTGTACTGAAACAGGATGGATATTTATAAACAGCATTTTCTCACTCTCCACACAATCATTAGTTAACCAAATCTCTCTCCAGCCCAGGGCTCTAGATATGAGACATCACTTGGGGTACAACAGCATTACTGAATGTGTGTTTGAGATACATGATCCATGTTCCTGTTTTACTCCAATCTTTCACAAAAATATTTTCTCTTTTCCTGTGAAGGTTGGTCCACTAGCTAACTGCCCAATTAATTTAGTCTTTTTTTTTTTTTTTTTTTTTTTTTTAAAGCCTGGATGCCTCAGAGTCTGCTTGGTTTGAATGAAGCTGGCCATTTGGGGTTTAAAATGCGAGAGTGAGCAGAAACCCTTCATTCCCAGGGACAAGGTGCATGAGAGATACTTGCTGCTGCCAGGTTGCTGGCTGTGAGCCAGCACCCACTGCCTTTTTTCAGGACAGGACCAACAGCATCCTGCTGGTGTGAGAGGAAGCAATCCAAACCAAGCAGCTCCACAGCACCTGCAGGAAGCACCTGATTGCCTCCATCTTGTGCCTGAGAGCAGCAGCTCCTGCTGAGTTCATGCTGGCATTCCGAATGCAGCCATGATCTTCTTCCACAGACGGTGAAAATGGGTCTAAATTCAAATTGAAATGGGTGGTATGATATGCCACCCTATTCTGCTTCAATCTGCTCCTGGATCATGCTAACAGGAAAGTGTTATACTGTACTGATTCAGGGAGTGAATCTGTCTTCTCACTGATGCAAATTAGACAAAAACACTTGGAAGTCACACCTAAATAAAACAACAATATGAAGCAGGATGAGAAACTCCTACGAAATAAGTCCTGAATTCCATTCGCAAAAGCTGGGACAGTCAGCCCACCATTAGCACCAAGGAAGAAAGAAACCTGGCAGAGATGCTTTTCCAGCTGACACACCCTGAGATGCTACAAGGAGCAGAGCAAGACCACTACTACCAAATGTTTGTGGGGATTCCATATTTCTGCTGACAAGTACTGCAAAGACATTTTAATACCATTCCGTTTTTCATACACTTTGCTTGGAAATGTGTTCATGGAGTACACCAATTAAATGCTCATTTAAAGTAACCAGATTTTACTATGGCACAAACTGCCTGCATCACCCAGTATTTGTCCTCAAAACAACAATAACAAATCTTTCTGCATAAGCCATACTGAGGTCAGTTGACAGGGTACAATAATGATACCTAGCAACAAGAAAGAATTGCATTTGTGAACCACAAAACTCAAATGCTACACAGATAATTTTGAGGGCCAGGGCATGATGGGATGGCCAGAAAGGGAGAGACCACATGCTGAAGGCAGCTGGCAGAGGTGACAAGTGCATTCATTTGGGCTTTCAAAAGTAAGAGGAGTTGGGAGACCTCTAGAGGCAAATACAGGCTGATTGAAGCATTTCTTGGGCTCTCCTTGATTTAGCTGTGCTCTTCCTGGTAGTTTCCGTACTAACTGCCCACTGCAGGACACACAGAGTAGTTGTGGGTCAGGAACCACAAATCATCTTCACGTAGGGAAAAAAAAATACTTAAGCCATGAAAAAATAATCTTCTCTTACTTAATTCTTAACTTTCCCAAGAGCTTCTCTTGCTCATTGCTAGCACACCGTTTCTCTCTTAAGTACCTCTAAAGGACAGTAGGGGAGAAGAAAGTGCATGAAGACAATTAAATAAAAAAGAATTCAAATATAATGACAAAATGATTCTAGAGACATGGGGGGGGGGGGGGGGGGAGAA
>VYXC01002457.1:1750072-1775878 GCA_013397175.1 Platysteira castanea | reverse complement strand
TGTGGGCTCTTTGGTCCCCCCCCCCCCCCCCCCCAAATATATATACCAGAATCTTGAAAAGAAAACAAGTACTAGTGGACTTTTTACTAGGCAAGAATACCCCCAAAATGACTAAATTCCATCAGCCTAGAGAGTGGAGTAGGAGGAGATTTCTCTTCTCCCCAGTCTTCCTTCTCAATGTGGTATTCTGTCCTGTTCCTCCCCTACTTATATTCCTCACAAATTATGAAATTAGCAACTTCAGTATAATTCTTTGTTACAACTATTCTTTCAGTTACATAGATAATTAGATAGTAAAGCATGTATGCAGTTAGAACACTCAGCAAAAAGTTGGTAAGATGTATTCAGTTTCACCAAAAAAATCCAACCAACTTTGTCATTGGTTTCCTAGAAACAGCATAATATACAAAAAAGCAGAATAAAACTCTGCCCAGCCTTTCTGCTTGCCTCTCTTTACTCTTCTCTACAGATATAAAAGAACAGCAGGAGTTAAGCTATTGAGCAAATATTCAGTAGAGTACTCAGACCCAGTTTTGGGCCACCAAGTAAGTGCCATGTGTTTTCAGAGGTTATCTGGCAGTGATGTCAATGAAAGCATCCCTGTCATCTTTCACTAAGCTATCCCAGTTAGACATTTTTCATTTTGCCTCATGTGGCTGATGCTACATCCTTCTTGTAATAGTTGCTGAATCAAAAGATAGTCTCCTGACCTGAACATTGTGAACTCAGAGGAAGGAATCCTTTCCAAGAGACTGTAGACATGGTTCCACTAAACAAACCTTCACTCTCTGAACTGCTTTATTGTCTGAGCTAAATACATCCTACAGTTAGAAAATTCATCTTGGTATAATGGCTTTTCTCTGAGCACAAAGATCTCTAGCAGCTTCATAATAGCTACACAAAGAAAAAGACAAATAAACAAAATCTGTAGCCCTCTCTTTCAAATATTTCTGCATTCTCAACCTCATCCTGGAAAAAAATCAAAACATATAGGAACAGCAGCAAAAAGAGCAAAGTCCTTCGCCTTACAGGAAGAAGGTTTATTAAATCTTGAACAGCTGAAAGAATATCTCCTGAACATTTTATTCTGGAAAGTAAAATGAACTTGCAGAAACAAGTTCAGCCCACTGGATGTTACGTGCTTGTTGTTACTAAATTATATATATGACACTGTGATGTGTGAGTGAAGTTACTCTGGGAACTTTCAGTGGAAGGCATTGGAAACACCTTTAAATGAATGTCATAGGTCTTTAACAGGAATTGTGTTATCTGAAATATATGACTCATACCACACACCATCTAATGCTCTTGCAGTAAATAGCATCACTGTTAGAAAGAATGAAACACACAAATCTTTCCGTTTTCATTATGGTTTCATTCAGGTTTAATAAATATGGAAATAATATTAGTGTTAAACACTTTACTTATGTATTAAAAGTTACTGACCCTCAGTTTCCAACTCAACTTCTAAGGACCCATTCTTGTAGAGACATGTGGTGAGCCAGGTTCCATGCCTCAATAAAATTCATTAATCACTAGGAAAACTCATCTTGCAAAGTGAGTTCAGTGATGTTACATCCAGAGAAATGATGCCAGCATCACAAAAGATCAGGATTTGCATTAGGTTAACATGTAATCAAACTAGTCCTATCACATTTCTAATGATGTCCTTAGAATTCACCCTCTTTAGAAAGAGTGTATGGAAATTATAACTATTGAATTCACACCATGTGCTCAAACTGGGACCAGAAATTTTAAGCACAACTCTCTCAAATTTTCTTCTGTGGTTTGCACCCTTCTTTGAGTATCCAGCTAACATTTAACTTGTGTTCACAGTTCAGGGGGGGAGATTACACTGGACAACAAATGGATCAATATTACTGCTAGAATAAAGATGTAATTGTGTACATGTGTATGCCTGCATAGTGTGGAGAGAGGTGAAAAGTCCTGGGTATATTTGCTGCCCGAATTTGAATTATTTTCACATTCTGTAAAACTGCAAGTGACAACAATCAAGCTATGAAGAATTTGAGAAGAAGAGCCTTGTTAAACTCCTGTGAGGTGAAACACAACTCAGAACATAACAGTATGGAAAACTAGGCCATATTTTTATTTTTAGGACCTGGCAGCAAAACATAACAGTTTAAAAAACGTTTCAGCTTAAAAAAAATGTTAAAACCACATCATACATGAAGTTACAACAGAAAATTTACTTTCCAGTTGCAATTTATTGTCTGAGAAATTTGTTTTTATGTACAAATTTCAGATTTTTCACTTACTGGCATTTGAAAGAAACCTTTAAATCTTTTTCCAAATCTCTTCTATAGACAAGGTCCAAAACACAAACAGAAAAGATGTTATGGGCCAAGACTAAAATGCATTGGCAGTCTTCTGATTGAAAACTTCTCATATTCTTGCTTTCTGATATTCAGCAATAACTAAAATGACTGGTTTGAACTTATGCAGGTGACAAGTCCTACATCTCCTGCCTTTCTAGCATTTATTTTTCCCTTTGAAATAGCAGTGTGTTCAAACACAGAACACAGAGCACTATTTTAGACATGACTACCTCCAAAGACTTCATGATGATTAGAAGAGGTAAGGAGAGGCTTGTACCTCAAAGCCATAAAATATATCAAGAATAGAAATAGAAAAAAGAGTGGCAGACAAAATGAGGTTCCTCTGGGAGGTCTTGTTACATTTAAATGTCTGGACCCTCTAGAGCCTGACACCTCTCATCCCTGTCCCTGTATCTGTTTCAAATGACTGCAGAAGGACCAGCCTTACAGTGCTCTTTCAGAAATACAGGACTGATCTAGGACCTCTTCATGTGGTTTCACTTACGTATCAGAAGGAAAGGAAATGCAGCTAAGGGAGACCTCAGATGTACAACCACCTGTGCCTCTGCTATACACAGTGAATCATTAGGTTCAGACGAAGGTAAGCAATATTTTTTACGCTCAGACATTTCCCCCAAGACTTGTGTTCTGTGACTTGCAGCTCTCCCTGAGCATCTGACCCTCAATAACTACATTTAGTTTCTATTAGAAGTTTGGTTGGTGAGATTTAAATGGGCAGCTGTTACAGGAAAAACAGTGTCAAAGATATTCAATTACTAACCATACTGGAATAAATATGTGTTTGTGCTTGTGTGCATGTGTGAAGAGAAGTGAGAGGAGAATAACACTGGAAGTGAGAAGGTGAATTTGTTATGTGAATCAACATGATAAGCATGCATTTTGTCTCTGTAGTGCTTTCCTGCTAGCTCCCTTTTCCAAGCTAGTGTTTGTCCCCAACTGCATGCAATCACCTACTTGTTTTGTCATCAGGACCTAAATTTAAGTCCTTTGAGATGCAAACATTCTCATCTTACTTTCTTTAATATGTGCTGTATATTTAGAAATCTACTCATAATTATGCTCCCCATTCCTTACAATAAGGTTAACTATAAAAGTAGTAGCTGATGTTCTCATGCAAATCAAACCCTCTAGACTCACATGGGTTATAATTATGATGCTAGATGAAATACTGAAAATTAGTCCCTACTCCACAAATTCCTTACAGACTTCAGAGTCAAGGAGAAGAAAAGACTGTAAGGGAATTCAGATGTATCTGGAGAAAACTATCTGAACTTTTGCCTCTTCAGCTGCTCTATCTCTAAATATTGCATAAAGGTGGTTACCCATTTGAAATGAATTCTGCCAATTTCATCTTTACTTAAAAAGCTGAGAAAAATCGATTAGATTTCTTCTCTAATATCTTTTTGTGATACTGATAATCAGCCATAAAGGCAGGTGAAACATTTCCCAGCTTCCCTGTACTACATGTCCTTATGGCCGAGTAAGTGTAAGGCCCCTGAGTGCTCCAGTACCTTCACCAAGGCCCTGGCAGACATTCTTTTGGTGGGAGACAGCAGTGCCTCCCTCCAAAGACTACGATTAACACCTCCACTCTGCAAACATCTCTGCACCCAAGTAACTCTGTGTCAGTCACTCATCACGTTGCTGTGGGAGAACTTTCACACCCAGCGTAAGGAGGTTTCTACACACCAACTTGTTTGGAGGGGCAGAACCTAATTTTAGACACGTCAAACTGAGTGACAAACAAATGATGATAACAAGAATGATTAAGCCTACATTTACTGTCAAGAGCTGGGATTTAATCAGCTATGTGTCAATTACAGCTATATTTTTCAGGCAATGAGACTTTTAAAAATATGATACTAACCAGAAATAATAATTTCTGTCTAGCAGAGTGAGGATTTGAACTAAAATTCACCTTTTTTCACAAAATCAGTATGACCTTTTGGCACTGCTTTAGTTTCACTTAAAACATATACTGAGGGGATAAGCAAAGCCTTAATGATACATAAGCCCCAGGCCAGTTTGCACAGATAGAAAATTTTATCTGTATGAAAATACATAGATGAGTCTTGAGTTTTAATAGATTCTTAAATTACCTGCAACTCCAAGTAACGTGAAATTTCTCATATTCAACTACATTCTTGAATTAAGGTAAAACTTAGGTTGATGTGACCTTATAAGTACATATGATTTATTAAATATGCCTGCTGGTGGTTTGTAGACATTTTGTAAGCTCTTGAAATAGTTTCCAGGGAAATTTTGTGTAATCTAGAATATTTTATATTTATACTGTACAAACACCAGAGAGGACACTTCTTGCAAATGTCAGGGCCTTTAATGCTCCTGAAGAGCTCTTCTTTTTGATGCTTGGCTGAGGTTCTCTCTAGAATCATGTACAGCTACACACTGGCTTAACGAAGCCTGGGGTACTGGGTTCCAAGTGAAGATGGAAAATACTTGCTCATTCTGAGAGAATCAGATGCCCACTCTTTGGAAACATTCCCTAGATTTTCATTATCTTGTTTGCTTTCCCTTTCCCTCCTCTACACAGAGCAAGCAAAGCCCACTATGTTTCTGCTACCAAGATGGATAATTACTGAGTGCTGTAATAATGAAAACATGTATTGCTAAATTAAAATAGTCTCTTCTAGAGAAAATTGAATATGGTGTAAATATTACCAGCTGGAATTTCTCTATTCATTTTTGTTTATTCTTTGAAAACTTGAATACAAATAATTTTCGTGTATTTTTCATTTTCTACTTCTTTGCTTTTGAATCTCTGAATTACTGACTGAATGTATTGTTCTTTTAAAAACCAAAAGAAACCTAAAACCGAACAGAGGCATATGTTGGGATTTTTGCCCAACACTTCAAAATATTTTGGTGATCCTCTTAGAATGTCCTGAGATGTGAACTGAAGAATCAATACTTGGATAGATTAAATAACGTAACATAAATTAAAAACAGAAATTTAAGCAAGGAGGCAATTACTCATGCCTTTTTTGTACATTAAGAAACTTACTGAGATTGTTGTACATTAAGCAACTGATTAAAACAAATCTATTGTGACAATAAAACAATTTGTACATCATTCTAATGCGATATCTGATGTTGGATAAACACATAAATCTTGATTTTTCAGGTTTCTACAAACAAAACTAACAAAAACTTAAACACAATCAATAATTTTGGGAAGAGCTGTCTTAAAAAGACAGTTCTTTGGTAACTTGATAGCTCCTGAGATTAGAAATAAAACACTGTTCTATTCCTCTAATAATCCTAATCTAAACTATTCATATATCTTCCAGCCACTTGAGCATTTCTATACTTCTCCTGATTTTGTTTCTTCTTTCATGTTTGGAATGGACTTCTGCAACTGGCAATAGCTTCATAAAGGTGTTTACCTGTCACTCTGCAAATCCCTGGTTCTGGAGTGACCCCTTTTTCTGAAAATTAAAAGAAAAATTATCTCCTTAGGGATGCATGGTCGGAACAGCAGCTATAGCCACTCCATGAATTTGCCCATCACAGAGCTGATGTGTTTTCCAGCAGGTGGGTTTGGAAGCCTGCACTGCTGCTGATAGTACTGTAACTATTCTCAGAGTGTTCAATCAGGTCACTTCCAGGAGTGAAGATTACCAAGCTGTATGCAAAAGAATTAAATATTCCTATGGAAGTCTTATAGGGACTGATGTTACTTGTGCTAGAGCTAATGGCAAATACCCTTTCTTTTGACCCTGAACTGGATTAGGGTGAATGTATTACCCTTTTTGTTTAAATGCTGTCTTTCACTCATTGTAATTTTTTATCCAAATTGTGAATGTAGCCCTCACACAAATGCATTATTTATTATCTTTTTATCAAAGGATACAGCACACCTCCACAGTCTTCTGTAGGCAGGTCAATGCTCACACTTCCCAGACTTCAAACAAACTAAATCTGAACAAACTCTTCTTTGATAATAATGTACTTTGGGTAATTCCTATGGGGTACACCACGCCAAACAGGAAAGATTTACAAACTATGACAGGAAATAGCTTGTCTCCAAACAGCTTGCCATGCAGGCATCTGCAAAAGACTGTGGAAATAGTTCTGCCCAGTTAATGGAAAACTTACAGGTCCAGCTGGGAATTTTTCTTTCAAATTCTTCACCTGACCAAGAAAATTAGGACAGTGCCTGTTTCACAAGTGGCATCCTTACTTCTAGTACCATTAAAGGTAAACAAAATATATTTACAGAATAAAAGATGGTGTAAATGAGACAAACTACACAACTGCACAACTTTCCATAGTATGTGGAAAAATGTTTTCCTTTGTAACAGAATAAAATCACTGAAATTTTGGAAGGTTTGGACTTTCTTCACTTTTCACATATAAAGCAAAACTATAATATCACATCATAAAACTCTAGCTCAGCCTCTTTTCTGCAGAAGTCAGTGTTGTAATGACTCATGAGCATATGCAGAAATAAAACCATCAAGGTACAGTTAATAATAATTTTCCAGCTGTTATTTATGGGCATGACCAGTATTTCACATACATGCTAAATAGTAACTACTCATGCTTGCAGTCCCATGGGGCACAGTGGAATTGCTTATAGCAGATCAAACGAGAAAGTGCTGCTTCTGAGTTGCAAGGTAATGGTTAACAAAATGGGAGTTTATAAAAAAACCACTCAAACCTTAGGAAAACTATTTCCAGATTATGGCACGATAGATTTATACTTAAGCGGATGAATACTATTCACTAAGAAAACAGAGCAACATGTAATCTGTTTTGAAATAAGTATAAAACCAGTCAGTGAAAATGTGGTGTGTTCCTATCATAGAATGAACAGTATTAGCTGGATAACACACCAAAAAAATCCTAAATAGGTGGACCTTGAGAGAAACTAGCTCTCTATTTTACCTCTTTCGATTTGATGCTGCAGTATCTGGAAGGGGGATTGTCTTGCTTTCCCTAGGCTTCAGCATGAGGTTTTTCTTCTCAGCAGTTCCTCTTCCACAAACACCTGAAGCACTTAGAACTGTGACTGACCCAAGCCCACCTCGGGGCAGCTGTAGCATGAGAGGGACACAACTGCAGTGAGTCCATAGGGGTGCTGCTCCGTGGTGCCAGACATAGTGCAGCTAATGAGAACTTCCCCTAACTTCACTGTTCCTACCGAAGAATGCTATGAAGAGTGAAGCAATTGTGGCACTATGAGAGCTCATAAAAGCAGCTTCCACTGTTTCTCTTTGCTGTCTCCACAAAAGTAAAGGATAAAAGCTACAGTGAAAGTTTAAATCCTAAAGGGATAACAATTTACATCAGTATTCCTTGAGTGTCTCAGCTCTTATTATGGTTGTCCTCCCATCCCCAATATCAAGGAGGACAAATTTTCTTCGATGGTATTGTCTAGAGGAACTCTTTTATCAGCTGCTGGGAAAAGTGGCAAGAAGTTCCTTTTTCTTGGACCTTGTTGCATGCTAAGCCCAGCACCTCCTTCTGAGCACTAAGATCTCTTGCTCCTGTCCCTCCCACCCCTCTCAGCACGGCCTGAGCTGCAGAAAGGCAGCCAGCTGCTTTTGCATGCAGGTTTCTGTGAGAAAGGCAAGTTGTAAAATTTGGCTGTAGTCTGTAAGAGAAAGTGGCAGGTGGAAGAAAAACACCTGAGAACCGCTTCAGTATGAGCTAACTTTCCATTCAGAAGTAAGCCAGGCGACTTTAAAGCCAGTTTCTTTTATTTGATGGCAGCAACATCCTTAACCCAGGAAGACGAAAGGAAAATGCTGTTCTCAGCCGCGTGGTGATACCTTTTGAACAAGTTTGTTTGCTTCCTGACTCCACCTGCTGGGAAGACACCCCACTACCTGCTATCCGCACTGACATATTTGTCAGGAGTGCTGAGGTGAATCACTGTGCGCTCGCTTCGTCTCCCACCCTCACTGTGGCTCTCTGGATGTTTAAATATTGGGCAGCTTGGAACAGTCATAGCAGAGAAGTCCTTCCCTGCCCTACTTCATGCACAACCACTCGGCGTCCTTCCGCGAGGTGGGGGGTGTTGGCTCAGTTGCCCCTGCATGCCCGTGTAGCTGGGGTCTGCTTTTCTGAGGAGACCAGAGGTGCCCAAAGGTGCTTGGAACCAGGTCTTTCTTCGAGTTAGTTAGTTTAAAACGCTCCCATGGCTTCTGGAACAGAAACGGAAATTTAGACGACTCTGCCGTCCGGTGAATGCTGCAGCCACCCCTTGTTCATCCTCCCCAGCTTGGTGGACGGTAGGTAGATGGTTCATGGAAGCTGGAAGAGCATCAGAGGAGACGGGGCAGACGGGAGGAGGCGGGACAGCATCCCCGGGGCGGCCAGGGGCCACTGCAACCCTCGATCCGCTGCGGGAGTAGCGCCCCACCCGACCAGGTACCGGATCGCAGGGGTCCCACGCTCCACGCCATGCATTCCCCCGGCTTTCCTTTCCGAAGGATGCCCGATGCGATGGAACCTCAAAGCCGGCTCGGGTCTGAGGACCTTCTCCTNGGGCGGGCTCCGGCCGCCCCGCACCGACGTCGGCGCGAAGCCCCGCCGCGCCCGGGGTGGAGCGGGGGCTGGGCGCGTCGCGGGAGAGAGCAGGCAGATGCTTCCCGAGGCGCAGCCCCGCCGGAGGGGCTTGACCCTGGCTTGTGCCTGTCCGCCTCCTCCGGGCCGCGGGGACCCACCGGGCGGGTGTCGGGGAGCGGACAGCGCCATGCGCCCCTCTGTGCAGTGAAGGGACGTCCGGGCTGCTCCGGTGCGGGCGCGGAGCCGCCGCGGAGGTGGCCCGAGGTGACGGGAGGCCGGGAGAGGTGCCCCGCCAGCGCCGGTAGCGCTGCCACCGTAAGTCCTGGCAACTTCGCCGTCCGCCCTTCCCCACTCGCCGCCCCCGGGACAGCGGCCGCGGGGCAGGCGGGGCGGGAGCGGCGCCGGGGTCCAGCGAACCCGCGGGGCAGGCAGGGAGCGGGGTACCGGGGGAACACAGCCCCTGGCTGGCAGTGCGCCCAGAAATAGGGGGGAAAGAGGTACTGGGTTGTAGGAGCTCCGACCCGCTGCGGCGGCGTGTGCGGTGCTCCCCGGGGCAAGGGGCGAGGGACGTCCGGCCGCCGCTGCCCGGCGCTGGCGGTCGGGGCGCGGCGCGGGGACGGGGCACAGCGGACCCCGGAGTTTCCACTGCGGTTTCTGCACTGGCGAGCAGGTCGCTGCCGGTACCGTATCGTACAGAGAGCAACCGCTCTCCGTGCTGGAAGTACAGGGCGTTTAATGACACCTGAGTCACTAGTTCGTGCTCCTCAGGCATGTCAGATATTATTTCCGTGTTATTTTTCATCTGCTGGACCGGTATCTGTACTTACTTTGGCGTTTCACACCGCAAATGTAATAAACAACATTAGTAGGTTTCAGAATATTGCCACTGATGACGGTAGATTGATGTATGAGGCTATTTACTGGATGTGTCCAAGTACAATATAGTGCCTGCCAATTTTGTCTTTAAATTGCTATATTGATTTCATTCTTGTGGGGGTTTTTTGACAAGGTTAATGTAGTTGACAATTTGCAGAGGAAAGAGAAAAACTTCTGGTTTATTTTAGTAACAGAATGGCAATTGTAGCTGAAATGATGAATGAGAAAATCATTCATAAAAAGAGTAAATAGAAAGATGTGTATCCTAAGACCTCTTGAAGTCAATATTGTCGATATCTAACAGATGTCTTCCTGCCAAGCTTTTACATACACTGGCAACCCTTGAACTTCTTAAGGGCAATACAGTGTGTGATACTCTTCTCAGGACTGTGCACTTTAGAGTTAAGTAGTCTGATTAGAGGGAGTTTAGAATGAATTAAACAAGACATCCCATTATAATGCCTTTGCTTTTTTATAGGTACTGAGTGAAATTAAGGTCTTGCTTCTGCTCCTTTTTCTCTTCAGTGGTTGAAGGATAATACTGTGGGGGGAACCCTTGTGTTTGGTCCGGGAAAGGGTCCCTATGCTGCCCTGGGGCTGTGTGTATCAGGGCTGACCAGGATAACATTTCTTTGCTACCAGCAGCTCAAACTGCAGGTGGTGTTGAGCTGAAGAGGGAATTTATTCACCATTCAGAATCCTAGGCATAATTGTCAAGTAGGTAAATTAAATACAGGAGAGCTAATACTTCATTTTAATTTCTTCTGACATGTGATAACCTTTGCCAGTAGGCAACTTTTGCTAAGCTACCACTCTGATTCTTACTATAGCTGTCATATGCTAGCTGGCATGAAATAGTTCTGAATGAATTAAAATACTGTGTTTCTGTAGCTACTGGCATGTATTAGAGTATGCAAACCTTATAAATCTTGAGTAGGTGTTGGTCCTGTTAGGATCAATGGCAAAATCTCAGTTAACCCCTCCAAAGGGTGAGTTTCACTGTAGGTCTTCGTTATCATTTATAGTGAGTGGCAGCCAAATTTAGTTAGAAATTCAAGTGGCAATGTTTAAATTTCACTGGTGATGGCACTTCAAACAACTCTACACAGTACTGCTTTAGAATCATGCGTAAGAGCCACATAGGTCTTAATACTTTTTAAAAAAAACAATATAGAATAAACTGTGTTGTGCTTTCAAGAGGAGTAGGCA
Source organism: Platysteira castanea (assembly GCA_013397175.1). Classification (NCBI taxonomy): domain Eukaryota; kingdom Metazoa; phylum Chordata; class Aves; order Passeriformes; genus Platysteira; species Platysteira castanea. The sequence continues at coordinate 1,764,896 of VYXC01002457.1, read as the reverse complement.
GTTCAGATTTTTCTTACACTCCGATTTTTATGTTTCATCAGACTTGATCACTCAATCATAAAAAGATTGGATTGCAGTTTGCATATACACCACATTTTAACTGAGATATTCAGGCAGCACAGGGGGGAATGTTTTCTGATTATGTTGTTTGTGGCAAAGAAGTAAACTGCTAAATATTTGACTTATTCTAAAAATGTCAGTAAACAACTGAGCCATGTTACAGTTTAGTTCTCTACAGTTCATAAGCTTTGTTGGGAGATGAATGAACAGAAGCATCTTTTCTAAAAACCTTGTTGAAATATTAATGAATAGTATGTTCACAAAGGTTAGCTTAATAAACTGACAGAATCTGGTTTAGGAAACTTTTTCTTTGCATGTCTACAGCTGAACGGTTTTGAAAAACATCTAAAAAAATTGAAAATTTTCATTAAAGATGAAAACGATGTTCTGCAGAGTGTTTGCTGATTTTTTTTTTTTTTTTAATTTCAGCTCTCTTCTAGATTGAGATGAAATGGAACAATGTTTAAAACCTACCCAGTTAATTTTAAATCTGTATCTGTGGACCTATAAGAAGCTACATGCAAGTCCCGTTACATAACAATATTGGCATGACCAACATAGCTGCCAGTAATTCCTAGTAGTTTTGTATAAGCGAAAATGGGGGAAGAGAGAGCATATCATGACTCAAAGTTCCTGAAAAATTAGTAGATAGAAAAAAATACTCTTCTATGCTTATTTTAAAAGTAATACATACAAATAGAAGTTTGGGGGAAATAAGCAACTAAATAATTGAGCTGTACTTGGCTGAAAGTTATGCTAGCAAATACCATGAAAATCAGTTTTGAAAGTGATAGTTGGTTCTGCATATTAGTAAGCTGGTAAACTCAGTTTTAACTGTTTTATTTCTGGTAATAACAGTTTGGGTCCTATTGTTGCCATTGCAGTCAGTATTGAAACTCATATTAATGCCAGCACAGATCTTACCTCGGCCTTTCAGGAGTGATCCTGTTGCGTGCTGAACACTTTCAACTATTGTTTGTGCTGGAGTGGCATCCAGTCAGGTCCCTACCTAGAGCTACACACACAGATTTAAATTCACTCCCTTGAAAAATTTGCTGTGTAAATAGTCATGACGGTCTAAGACATGTAGCTGAAGGCGAGATCATGATTTCAGTCTGAAACATGAATACTCTGTACTTAACAATGGTAGACTGAGCACCTTTTAACAGGATTGAATGTTAATTTAGTCTTTGATAAAGGTACCCGGAAATGAATGACCAGTACCTTAAGGCTGTATGTTATTTTCCTCTGATCTCATTTTCTTCACTATTAATCTCCACATTTACTAATACTGGCCTTCCATAGAACAGCACCTAATTACACATTGTTTGATATTGGTTTTTTCTCTTCTATCCACTTTCCATTTGACATTGCTTTTAGGCACTTCAGTGGAGTGAATTACTTAGTAACTTGAATGAAGCGACACACTGAATTGCTCACATGAAGAGCTACCTAATACAAGATAACAATGGCAGAGATAATTGGCCACATCTCAGTTAAGAAGGAGCACTGCTAACAACATTGGGCTTTATAGTCACCTGGAAGTTACAGCTGGAAAATCCCAGCTAACTGTGGTTACAGCCATGGTTCAGCTGGACACCTTTTTAATCAAGGTGGTATCCATAGATACCACAAGAATCCTTCAGGCTGTCTTCTGAACAAACCAAGGCTATAGGCTTGCCTTACCAGAGAACCTGTGGGCTGTTCAGTTGGCTCCATGCTTTTGAGGTGACTCTCGGTGAAGGAGAGTGGGAAGGACCTGGGGGTGGTAGTTGCCCTCTGGCAGTGAGCTCCTTTTGACAATTTGTGCGGCTTTGTATGGATGTATGCAAAGATTTACAATTAAACCAAGGAAGTACAAGAAATTTGGGTGTTCAGCCATAAGAAGAAAGTGGAGTTATTGGTCATAGTTGATAGGGAATAGCACTGGGAACAAGAGTAAATATAAAGCACGTCAGAGATGTGCTGCCATTTGTTTTTCCATGGTTCCAAAAAAGCCTTCTGAATTAGGATTATATGGTAGACAGGAGAACTAGAACTGGTTTTAGCAAGTTACATACTGAAGTGTAGTTCTGAAAGGTGGCTTTCTACAAGGATCAGATTAACCTGTGCACCAGAGACTGAGGGAACCTATGGTGAGGAAGACTCCTGGGTCCGGGAGGTGGACTGATGATGCTGTACTCATTTTATTACCTGTAGATATTGTTCAGAAAACCAACTGAAAAATGCAGCCCATGTAAGTGCATCTTATCTACTACACCTCAACATGATGGCCATACTCCTTTTTCCACAGTAACCACGTAGGGTTCAGGAAAGGTAACATGCAGTGGTGTCTGGACCCTGGCTTTTTTGTCATTTGTGATATAGATGACCTTACACAGATTTGGCAGAAATGGCTGTTCTCACCACTCTTAGGAGTGTTTTTTCTTGAAATAAGCATGCATTTCTGTTTGATACGTCACATTTCCCTTTGATACATCACATTTCAGCATTGCAGTTTTATGTGACACTGTTTAGCAAATAATTTCTTGCTTGGTCATATCCAGCCCTGTATATAAGAACCAAATCAATTTGCCTGTGGTTTGTGATGAATAATCCTAACTATTACCAAGAGATAGATGAATAATACATTTGATAAATTCTGCAGTATTTTAAATCTATGGTTTCACTGTTTTATTTAAGATCGATCTAGTGGTTTGTACTTTTAAGGATTATTAGGATAGGATGTAAACTTGTTGGTGGCTTTGACATGTTTATTTTGTGATGTCCTCATTACCTTGGGGTAAAGCAGGGGTTATAAAGTTGTTATTATTCAAAAGGAGGTGTTTGAAATGCCTTTCTCTTCCTGGGTGCTCTACAAAGTGCTTAACTGCCCCTCAACAACTAGAAAAAAAGATTTTTATTCTGGTTATTTCTTCTAGACATTGAGCAGTCTGCAGGCAATGCCAAGTGAATTTATAGACATATTTGGAGGTTGCTTGAGTCAAGATGAGTTGTGCCTTGTCTTCAGAGTTGTTTTCTAAGAATTAAGCTGACAATTAAAAATACCTCTTTTAAATATATTATATGCCTCTGAAAATGCAGTATTGCCATTACAAAGATGTCTAAGCTTCATGATTAAGACTGTGCTAAGGTATACTTGTAAAAGAAAAACAAAATGAACTTCTGTTTTATCTTTTATTAGTGAGTGGAATGAGACTCCACATTTGGCACAGTGTCTCTTCAAAGGTCAACTACATTTTCTGCTTGTGGTTTTTTAATGGTGAAATATTTACTTACTTTTCAGTGCTCACATAACAAAAGCTGCTGTAATTCATGGCACTGTTTAGAGCTCAATGAAAGAGAGAGAAAGGTAACCGAAGACTGAATAAATTCACCGAGTGAATTAGCCGCTTCTGTTTCTCTCAGGCAGCACTGAGGCATATTCTAACATCAGAAAGCTCAAGTGACTGTAGCATCTAAGCTATGATGTATGCAGATGGATGACTCCATTTTTAGTCTTGATTTCCCTCCAGGTCATATCAGCAATGAGTGTTAACTGCTTAGAAAAATCACAGGTAGCTCTGCAGTTGTATTTTGTTTGTATCTTGATCTTCTCTACAAGTTTTGTGTGCCAGAGCAGTTCTCTGTAGCAAATCTAGCTATCATTATTTAAGTGAATCATAGAATACCAGGTTGGAAAGAAGCTCAGTATGAGCTGGCGATGTGCTTGTGCAGCCCAGAAAGCCAGCCGTGTCCTGGGCTGCACGGAAAGCAGCATGACCAGCAGGTCAAGGGAGGTGATTCTCCCACTCTGTTCTGCTCTTGGGAGACCCCACCTGCAGTGCTGCATCCAGCTCTCAGACCACCAACATAAGAAGGATATGAACGTGCTGGAACAGTTCTGGAGGAGGGATGTGAAGTTGATCAGAGGGCTGAACACCCATTTCTGTTCATCACCCCAGTCTGTGACGACAGACTGAGAGAGTTGGGCTGTTCAGCCTGGAAAAGAGAAAGCTCCAGGGACACCTTATAGCAGCCATCCAGTACCTAAAACAGGTCAACAAGAGGGCTGGAGAGTGACATTCTACACAGGCATGTAGTGATAGGATGAAGGGGAGTGGCTTTAAACTGAAAGAGGGCACGTTTAGATTGTATAACAGGAAAAAACTTTATGATGAGGGTGGTGAGACAGTAGAACAGGCTGCCCAGAGAAGTTATGGATTCTGCATACTTGGAAGTCTTTAAGGCCAAGCTGGATATGGCTTATGATCTGTGAAGAAGCAAAATGAGCCCTAAAAATGTTTTTCTGTTCAAATTTACCCCCACTATGGTGCGGTGCCAAACTGGTGATGTTTTACACTTCCTTCAATATGAATCTCTTTATGTATCACTTTATTTTGCACAAGCTACATTCTTTTGAGCAGACCTATCACCATGGGATTTTTTTCCAACTTTATTTCTTGATATCTGTCTCTATTCACATAATCTTAGTGACCTGTAGCCTTAGTCTGTAGCCTGTGTTTTGTAATCTTAGTTACCTGTACTGTGTGGGTGCTTCATCACTAGGCCCTTCTCTTGAATTGCACTCCCCTTTCATCGTGATGGTGTAATTTGCCTTATGCCAGCTAACAAGCAGATGGTAAGCATCTCTTAATGGATAAGTATGGTTCCTCATGGAAGAGGCATGAATGCTGTCCTGTAAAGTTACAGCTCTTTTTATGTTATGGGCTGTCATCATCCATTGGAGTAAAATGAACACCAGAAGATGTTAGATGATCTTTACAGTGTTGTGATAGTCTCTCTCCAGACTATACTAGCAGCCTGAAACAGGGTAAGCATTTCATACTCTTAAACATGTTGTGTGCAATCTCATCCAGCCTTGAATGTTGAAGGACAGGAGAGATGATGCTCACACCTTCACTACTTAGATTGCTTAGAGACCCTTTCCGAAGTTTCTTGGATTTAGTAAAAAAAAAAGGTGTCTAAGACTGATGAGTGTTCTCATATGACTAAAAGTTGGATCCCTCTTGACAGAAACTCCTTCTGTTCTCACAAGTCAATCCAGCTCCTAATGGGATCTTCATTTTCTTCTGTCTCCAAAACTATTCAGAAGGGGAACAGTAGGTTTACTGCTCAGCTGTGCTGTTACTGCAGGGGTGGAAACACTATTAAGACTGAAGGGTAGGGGATGCAGAAATGGCATCAAATAACACAAAACTTAAAAGAATGAAATGTTTTGGAGGAAAGGGAAAGCTCAGAAGAAAGAGGTGTTTTGAATGCTATATGCACCTGAGCATTTAGTGGCAGAGATGAGCTGGGAAGTTATGCTACAAAATGCCTAACTAACTAATAGACATCTCTGCCTTCCATTTACCTATATTGCAGCAGGGGAAATTCCATTTACATTTCAAAGGGCAGTTTAGTCAAACTAGCTTAGGGAATCTCTGGTAAATCTTTGCCTTTGCTTTAGAGTGTTTAAGAACATTGAAAAACTGAAAGAATCACCCATAGGCACCTGATCACGGGCTCCTGACTGTGCAGAGTTGTAGTGCTTGGAGTTTAGCAAGTCTTTTAAGCCCTGGTCTTGCTTAAAACTCGGTGATGGGGAACAAACTGTGTGAGTGGAGACTTCCTTTAATGTTCTGGGGACCATTTCCATTACTACAAACTGGTGAAGGGCCTGACTATTTTAAGCCTTTGAGCTGTTTTATGTTACAATACAGTGTTTTCTTCTGTGTTCAAATGTTGCCAAGTACATTTTGGGTTGAAGCAGGATCAAGTAATAAATAATAATCATTGTTACCATATGTTCTCACAGATAAAGCAGACCCAGTATTTTCTTGTCAGCTGGTTTTTCTTGCATTTTTTTGTTTTTATTGTCTCAGGGTATTTGATAGTGTATGTTTCCTAAAGACTGGAGTAATTTCAGCACTGAAAAGAAAACACGTATGTGTAGATTTGTAAGTGTTTAAATGCCTGCTGACTTTATTGGCAATCAGATCTGCAGTGTTTTGGAAGTGTTTATCCCATGAAATTCCTGATCTAATCGGAGATCATCACTGCAGAAATCAGTAGGTAGTCACCAAATAAATTTATCACTTCTTTTTCATCTGCTGTTCAGATTTACATGCAGAATAATAATCCAAGCCCACTCCAGCATTTTGTCAGTGGTGTAACTGTTTGAGTTGTCTGCACAGTGACAGAAATTACACAAATCTTTGTATTTAAACTAGCAGCCTCACCGTTAATAAGAGGAAAAAAGGTGGGGCTTAATGGCCTATAGGGCATGAAAAATGAGTGTGATTAAACCAGAAGGAGGTATGTATGCACTGTGGGCAGAAGGGATCCTGAGGAACCTCAAATATTAACTGAAGGTATCTTCATCTCCTTGCAAAATATTGGGACAGTGCTTTAGTAGTCTCAAAGCCTATAATTTACTACTTGTGTAAATAACTTGCAACATGTGGTCAGTATATTATTGACTGTAATGGGGATCATCAGATGTTACAGACATATCACATACCACATCAAAGAACATGTTTGATGAGAGGTCTCTTGAAGTGATGAATTATGGTTTTTTCAACTGATATGTAATTCCACATGGAGAAATCACAGGGGTTTAATATTTAAAGATAGTAGTTATGCCAATTACTTCAGTGTATAATTTAATAAATTGCATTTCAGAACCAATTTTACTGTTGAAAATGTTCAAATTTTTTTAAAGTGAAAATTAAACATAAACTAATCACAGGATTTTAAAAATAAAATCTGGATTTTACTATAATTGTAAAAATACTTTTGCAAGTGATCAAAATTTCAGTTATGTATAAAATTTTTTATATTAAAATACTATTTTAATTTTTAAAATTTCACTGTAATATAATAAATATCTTGAACTCAACAGCGGACATGGTTTGGACAGATAAGGATACAACAGACTGAAAGAGATGTTGGGAGAGAAAACAGCCCTATTCACAGGGCATACTTACTTTAAAAAAATAAAAAAGTGTACGTATCTTCAGTCTGTTGGACTTACTTGGAAATTTTTAGCCAGATAATTTTCACGATCTCTGAAGATCTCCTCCAGTGCGTGATATATTGCTTTGCTTACGTTCACAAATTCTGGTCGCTCTTTTTGCCTGAGAAGTTCTTGTGCTGCCATGCGGTGGCAAATGGACTTGGCAGTAGATGGCTTCTGAGTCAAGACTGAACTGTCTACATTTGTGTAAGTGCACACCCACACATGTACAGCCCAGATCTTCTAGAGCTTTCATCTGCAGTCACGGTTTTGAGGTAGCATAAGCCAGTTTGTGCTGCCTAAGAGAGAGCAGATAGAACACACTTGAAGTACAAAAGAAGAGCAGGAAGAGGTATAAGCAGTGTGGAAAAATGGAAATGGTTTCACACATGGAAGAGGCATACTGGAATTAGGAGTTAGTACTGAGGACCAGTGGAGTGTGGAGTTTGGGGCAGGAGTCATTTGAGAAGGACAAGCTTGTACAACACTTTAGATGCTGAGGGAGAAACTGATACCTGAACACCACTGACATTTCCCTTTAGAGGCTAGCCAGGGTAGAAACTTGCAGGACATCAGAATATTAGGAGGAAGATGCATTGGAAGAGACAGAATTATCTCCCCCCTTCCCCACTAAATATACTGGAGTCGTGAAGCCAGGAAAATGAGAGAGTTAAGGGGAGAAACTGAAGGCCTGGGAAAGAGATATGAACTGCAGTGGCAGAAAGCTTGGCAGGAACTATGTCTGACTGGGAATTGTAAATGGTACTGAAAGAATGGAGAATGGAAATAGGTGAGAAGAAACAGCTCATATCTGGGAGGAGAGAGGACTACAACATAAAAAAGTTCATAATGGCGAAGCTCAGAGTAGAGAGAGGCAATACCCTGGTCAATGCACCAGTCACACATGACCTGTCAGAGTCTCACCTTTATTCTGCTGTCGGCACACATCTGTGAAGATTTCTGGTGAGGAGCTTTTGCAGCAGAGTTTAAAGGCTCTTTCATGAGCCATTTTCACCGTGTGTAGTTAAAACACTGGTGTAATGATCTTAAGATGGTGGTATTTATTCTTCATGAGTTTATTGTGCCAAGCTTCAGTGGGTAGGGTACAGAAGCTATTTGAAAAGCTGATTAACTTAAGCAACTCTAGTTCAGCTCAATCAGTGTGTGAGCAGGACTTACGGACTGTGAGCCGTGTACCAGTCTTTATGACAGTAATCTAAACCAAGCTCACAGACAGAAACTGGAGAAAATTTTATGTTCCTCACACAGAGAAAGGCAAGAAGTGTAGACCTTTTTGAAAGAAGAAAGCTTCATTTAATGCACAGGTTTGATTGATGGAATTTTTTTTTTTTTTTTGCTGAACTTCAGGCAAAGAATGAGGAAGATCCTGTTTCTCATATTCTTTTGTACAGAGAGATGAGAAGATTTATAGATGTCTGTAAGGCAAAAGTTCTGAAGCTGACAGAAGAAATGTGGATAGACAGTTGGAGCAATTTGAAGTATATGGTTTCAGAGAGAGAAGTTCTCTGTTGAGCAAAGGAATCTTAGGAAAGCTGAGGACCTGCTGAGTCCTTTGGTGTGTGTGAATCAGCCAGCTGAAACTGATTATAAAATGACTGGTTTTGTTGAGGGGAGGTAAAAATGACATAAGTGGAGGAGACTGGAACATCCTAGAATACTATTAGAATATCCAGAGCATGAAAGACACAGATCAGATGAGAGACATTTCAGTAATGGTGATGACATGTAGATGACAAAATGTGGGTCAGCCGTCATCTGTGTGCACAGTCCCAGGGAGAAGCACCAGCCACAGTTCATGTTAGAAGCATGCTCCAGAGCCACAAACCCAGCAAGCTGCCAGTGAGCATGGAAGTATCATAAAATGAAAAATGAAAAGCAGGTGTTTAAGAATATGTATGCTATATACTGCAAAGCAAACTGAGGAGATCAAAGGTGAAAAGTGTGCAGCTGAACAATGTCACTGGGGAAAGCAGCCAGCAGCAGTGTTGCTGTTAAAAAAAGGAGATTTATAGTGGTGAGACATACATCTTTTCAAATAAATTAAGAGAAAATAGCCATAAAAATGAACATCAGTGTTGGGGTAGAAGTTTTGGGACTGACTTCAGGAAAAATTGAATCTGTGGCACAAAACATGGCTAGTAGTATACAAGAGCATTTATTCTATGCAGATAAAATTCCAAAGACATAAATAAACATCCAGATATCTCAATAATATACACTCCTGCAGAAATAATTTTGCATGTAAAGTTTAGCTATACATTAAATTTGATAAATACATTAAAAGCAGTGAAAACTGGAAAAGAATATGTAGCCTGGCAGGCCCATGTAATACTAAGTTTCTGAGTGTGTTTGAAGACAGAGGATGTCAACTGCTTGCTGCAGAATCTACCTAGAAGGCAGTACCAGAAGTGCACTGCACTGTGAGAGCTATTTCCACTGCGAACCCCTTGGCAATAAAGATGTTAATTAGAAAACTGAAGAAGCCATGGGGAAGGGTGCACTTGATGATGGCACTAAAGAGGAAAAATGATAGGGTATTCCATGTATGCATAGATATTAAAGATTTTTAAGGTGATGAATCAAGAACAAATCAACACAAGAACAATCATGCAATGAGACAGGAACAAAACAACCCACTCATGCTAAATGTCATCACTTCCAGGCCCCCTCTAACAACCACATTCATTATGTTAGATGCACAGTTTGATACTGGAAAGTCAGATAGGACAAGGAGAGCAGCTAATTAGTGCTTTCCAACACTTCATCCAGAAGGCAGTGTTTCAGAAAATCTGCTGGTAAACTGTCTGCACAAGATATATCAAAGAAGAAAGGTCTTGAAATAGCAGAATGTCTCACACTCTTACCAGAGTAAATATCACTAAAATCCAATAGTGTTAATCACATGATACTGGGGACATTTCAAAATCACAGTCAGATCCAAATCATTAGCAACCAGATGAGTGGTTAACAGTAGAGCACTGGGAGAGATTTCACAGAGAAGCTGTGGAATTCCCATCCTTGGGGAGATTCAAACTAGCCTGGATATGACCCTGAAAAAGCAGATCTAACTTTGAAGTTAGCCCTGCTGTGATCTGGGGGCTAGATTATCTCCAGAGGTCCTTTACAGCCAATTTTATTCTATAACTCAGGGAATTACTGTGGTCTCGAAAGGAGGCATCCAGGCATATCCAAAAATGGAAGAAAGGAAAAGAGCTGAAAGCACTGATCTTTCCAAAGGAAATTAAACTCGGAGTAGGACCAGCAACTCACCTGCTAAGTAGCAGAAATTATGTCATCTCTGCAAGAACTTGAAGGAGGAACAGGTTTTTATGTGAAATTCAAAAATGGCTTAGGAAATATAGAGACACAGTTAGAAAATAGAGACACAGTTTACCTTGAAATAAAAGACAACATTCCATGGGAAAATACCTTTACAGGTTGTGCTGCATGAGCTGTGGACATTGTAATGGTGATGTACATTTATGCAACATTTACAAAAACACAATTCACTGTCAGCTATCTTTTAAACGTTTTTCCTTCCATGGCTGAGATATTGCTTCTTTATCCTTTATGTGTATGATATGCTGAGCTACTGAAAGCAGGTAGTAAGTTTTAGAAGTCTTTGATTAAGGAAAAAAAATGCCAACCCATCAATGCAGCATTGGCTCCTCATCTGTGGAATCATGATAATGCTATCTCTCACCAAACAGCAGTAGTTTGGAGATTAATTATTTGTCAGTGAAGCATTTTTACTGCAGTAATGAACACCAAGGAAAAAGCCATGTAAAAAATGAATAAATCTGTTTACCATGAAAGGTTTTATGTATGTACAATAACCAAAATCTACTGACTACCAATGATAAAATATGGAAACACTTTTCATCAAGTGGGCACTGTTCATCCTTAAAAACCCAGGGAAGAAGGATTCCAAGGAAAAAATAAGTGTGAGAACTAGTATTTAAAACTGTAGTAAGTGTTCCCAAAAAGGCTAAATAAGGGTTATGCAATTGGTTTCTAACTTTGGAGTTACCTTTATAATCTGGGGAGGCTTTAATTATGACTTTATTACATGAATTTGGTTTTATTAATTTAATTCCAAGAGACCTTGTATGACATATGGACACCAGTGATTTACAAACACAGGAGAGGACCAAGTTTTTCTTTGGAAGATCTTTTAACACCATTGAACTCAGCGTCATTGGTAAAAGTTTCATCCATTAGTAAAAGCAAACATGGAAAGTGAAAACAATGCAGAAATTTAAGCACCTTAGACTGCAAAAAAAAAAAAAAAAAAAAAACCAAAAAAAAAATCAAAAACAAAACAAAACACTCCAAAAAACCCCCAGAAAGTTAAAGCTGTTATACTTGGAATACTGTTGAGAGCTAATGTTAAGGTGATCTTAATGCTGCTGAATAAAGCTCATCAGTCTTCAAGAAGGTGGTAGTCTGACAGTCTGTTAGTGCTCAGGTTTAATGCTAGTCCATGAAGAACTCGCATTTTCTCTGTGGATCATTACCATTAGCCTGATAAAAGAGGTACAACTCTGTTCTTCATACTTTGATTCCTTTTAAGGTATTTTTAAAGAGCAGATTCTACACACTGCAAGAGAAATGAAGTGGTGCTAGCACATGAGTTAGCTTCCGTAGCTGGAAGCACTGCCATCCCATCAGAGAGACTGAAACATGTCAGGGGCAGGTCTTTCTATGAGAGGAACTAATAAAAGATGTGATCTGCTATTCAAAGTAGTTAAAGTATGGGATCCTGTAAAATATCTAAGATATCTGTTTGCTATACTTAAGACACCTCTAGAATTCTCATAGGGTTTCATACCTGTGTCAGTGTCTGTGTATAAAGAGAGGAATACATACTGGTGAAATCCTTTTTGGTACACTGACTTCCTCAAAATCTGCTGAATCACAAAGCAATGGGATTATGTATGACAGAAGTCCCAGTTAAAAGTAAAAAAGGAGAGGGAGGCTTGGAGACCACTTCAGGTATCCACACATATATTTGAGAGAGAGATCTAGTATAAAACTGTCTTTCTTCTTTCTCCTTTTTGCTTAATTTGTACATGATTATTCCTGAGTAGTTTCTTCCTTCTTAATTCTCTTTGATATTTCAGAATAATCCTTAGGTATGGTCAAAGCACAAGGGTGGAAAATTTGAGAAGGCAGATTTGGTGTTCTTAAAATCAGTCATTTAGATCTTTTTCTTGTAATTTAATAAAGTGGCATTTCACAAACTATTTTCCATAGTATCTTCATCCTAAATGAACTTTTTAAGGCACATAGAGCAAGTGAGAAGCACTGCCATACAGACAGGAAAAATGCAGTACTTCTAGAGTATACAAGCCAATTTGTGTGATGTGACTTTTCCCAAGAGGAGAAAAAGGAAAAGCTATCTACATTGTTTATTTAGGTAGGACTAGGGGTTTCTGTAGCTAGGAGATACGCTCTTAAAGTATGGTCTGTGTGCATGATGCAATGCCTGTCACGTTGAAACGAGGCCCCTGTCCCATCTGCTTACAGACCTTATTTTGCCATTCTGCTTAGAACCAATCTGGTTGGCTAATAATTAAAGAAACCCTCTCTTTTGCATTTTTCTTCCCATAGTTTCTGCTACCATTGGACAGAACTCTCTTTATTCACGGATTGTGAAACAGTGTATAATGGGTATTTCCATAAATAAGTCATAACCACTTAAATCGCTAGCCTGAATTCATGCATTTAAGTCAGTGGTTATGCAGACTGGAATCAGAGCATCTATCTTTTTATGCCTGGAAGTAAAATGGTAAAATACAATAAAAATACTTGACAAAATTAATCTCGGTGTCTAGTGAGGAGACTGGAGTGATTCCAGGTACTCCTAGTATGGAGGCTGTGTGTGGTGGCCTTAGAAAGTGTAATCCAGGGAAGCTGGATGCCAGCACCCCTTTCACCTTTCCTGGCTAGCAGACGTGCGGGACAGGGGTTTGTCTGGTGCAGCAGAGCAGCTCCAAGCCGTGCTGGTGGGGGCCAGGCTGACATGGCCAGACTGATGATCCCACTCCCCACTCACTGTCTGGGGCTGCCTCGGTGTCAGCGCCCCGCTCTCGGACGGGCACACACACGTGTCCGCACTCAAACCTGTCACAAAGGTGACGCCTTGTCCCTCCACTGTATGGACATGCTCCAAGATTCTCGTAACACAGTTGTTCCTTTTGAGAGTCACAGGCATGAAAGCTCTGTGAGCATGGATTTAAAGAGTGGTCTTGACTTGCTGACATCCAGGTGCCGGTTAAGCTCAGATGGCTGTGCTATGGTAATAGGAGTGAACTTGTGAAAAATTATAGAGCTCCCATGGAGTGAAAAGTTAGAACAAGGTAAGTAGGCACAACCTGGTTTAGGTGAGAAGAAGGAGCTGTGAGTTGATGGATAAAAATTTCATCTCCACTGTTACCACATCAGTTACTGCACCAAATACTTCTTCCAATTATAAAAAGAAGGATACTCTTAGAAGGTGTATTGATACTTCTTTTAAAACTGTATAAACCAACACAGTGACCCCTTGTACATCACGCTGTTGCTATACTAGAGCCTTAACTCTTACGTGAAAAGAGTTGATTCATATGAAGTCCTCTTTCTACTGTCAGTGTAGCAAACAGTGAACACAGTGAAAATGAGAATAGGATCTAATGCAAAGACTTGCAATCTACTTATATAATTAATATTACTTTGCATTAATCTGTTAGTGAAAAGGAATCTGGAGAAGGTAGGAGTAAATGTAATCCATGTTTGTTTCAAAGTCTTTTAACTCTGCTAGATAGAAAAAATTGGTCTGAGTGGTAAATGAGAATGTGCCCCTCTGCTTTGTTAGTACTCTGTAATAAGACGTGGGCAAGAGCTACACACTTTTCTGAAGGTTTATGTTTAATGGAGACTATAAACTCATTCCAGTTCTGAGGATTTTTCTGGTATCTTGTAGTCCACAATTGGAAGGGATGTTAGACATAAATATACCTAACAATTTCCTACTAGAAAGTAGTATTGTAAATAAAAAGGAGACCAGATAGTTGAAGCAGAATGTAGTGGCCGAACAATTAAATAACAGGGCTGAAATAATCTCACAAACCCAGGAAATATAAACTCAAAGCTGAAATTTCTTTTTAAAATTTTCTTTTTGACCACACCAAGCAGAGCCTAAAGCACAGTCTGATTTTTCCCTGAAACATGGTATTAATTCTGTCATGTTTGCTTGTGTGCATCTCTGCATGTGTGTGTATCTATTGCATATTTTAATTGTTTTCAGTGGAAAACCTGGACAGTACCTATTAGTTTAATGGAGGAGAACAGAAAAAAGTGGTAAACAGATTGTTAAGATGCAGCCTTCTCATCAGGAATAGAAGCACCAGGAGGGGAAGGGTTAATAGGAAAATACAAAGAATAAATGCTTATGAAACATGGCTATTGCTGCTGCTGCTACTACAAGAGAAAAAAAGATGCATGAGAAAGCTGGCAGAAAAGAAAGAAAACCCTGAGCTTGTGGGAAACCCCGAGCTTAAAGAGCGCCAAGAGTTATTAATTTTTAATTTTCTAATGCCGGTTTTAGGGAGTTACCCTATAAAGCAGGCTTTTTCAGCTTTCTCAGATCTACTTCCCTTTCCTCTCCAGGTCTCTTGCTGGAGGTTGATGAGGTGCCCGGTAGGTGGCATCCTTTTAACGCAGTGCTGGTATGATTTGGTTTGGGGTTTTGGCTTTTTTTTT